>CALYDF020004772.1:0-15389 GCA_944474145.2 Dicrocoelium dendriticum | reverse complement strand
TGTTCGGTCAAGGACACTTCCGTATGTAGACGAGGTCTTTACAGATATTTGAGCTGCGCTAATAAATATGCAACAGAATTAACAGTGGACACGTCGAAAACTCCTCGCAATACGTAAAACCATATCTCACTATTGTATTTGTAACGGAAACTTTGATGACATATTGGCGCGCGAACATAGTTGCAAACCTAGTTAATACGATGGAGCTACTCGCAGTTTGCTTCAGATTCCATACCTACTATCGTGATCATGTAGGAATTTGTTCCTGCATCTCAAGCGGTATGCGTCAAGGCCTTACATATTCGAGGGATTTGTTGTTCCCATTCAAATTGCCTAAACGACAGTCCAGCCTGGCCTATTGGCAAATTTGCTAAAACATTAAAATTTGAGTTTTATTCCCACGTGTATATTACATTAATCACCACAGTGATTCAGGTTCTGGTCAACTGCAAAGTAAAGACTAACACACTGTATGCGCGTTACACTAAGTTCATTGAGATGTTAGTTCCTTTGTCCAACAACTAGTAAAATATATTTCTGCAGACACAAACTTTTGCAAGCTTGCGTGCAGAGTAATCAATCAACTCACCAGCCTGAAAAACAACATTTATGCTTATGGTTTCATTGGTCACCAGCTGGGATGGATGTCTACGAAAAAGTATAAAACGTAACAGTTTGGTGTTCCGGTGAGAATTAATAATCCAGGAGTCGGATTACTTTTTTAATGGCCATGCATGCAATCTTTCTGCTGGTACGTTGGTATAATGCGATATATTTTGCATAAAAAAGTAGCACGTATTTTATCGAGAAATCACAAGTTATGCATATAGATCAGACCAATGCTTGTCACGTAGATAAGTGCATAGCACCCACAGTGTACCTTGAAAGCCAAGGATTTCCATATCTAGTTTCGTTGCAATTTTAGTTTCCGCGTGCAAACCATGTGTTCTGTGCGAACCCAACCATTTGAAGCAAGTTTTATAGAGATGGACAGTGAATGATTGGCTGTGCCCACGATGAAGCAGATGCAATTGCCAAACGCACCCGATGTGAAGGTCTAAATGGCGGATAACTACAACATTAATGCAGATATATATGTAGCATTCTACGTTCCCTGAGACTCAATATCACTAGTTGTGCAGCTAAGTACAGTTATATGGAGCTGCACATCGCAGTTGTGTACTGCAAATACCTTCGTTGCAATACCTGTATTGTGCGAACTGTCAAGTGATACTACCTTCTAGCTGGGTCTTCTGCTAACAAACGCCAAGTGACATAAGCTATGAGAGCTAAGTGTGAGTTACACTATTGTCCATTATACCAAGTGCAGATTATTACCTAGTTGACCCTTGGTATGCGAGTCATATTATAATTCGTAATACGACTGTGAGATCTGACGCGAAAGTGAAAATAGAACGATGATACTCAGGGAGGCGTTTCAGCCAACAGTGTGCACATCAGCAGATGAATCGTCACTGATCGCCCAGAATGGGTATTCAACTGATTGCCAAAGCATTGGTAAGAAATCGGCCGTTTAGATTTTTTAAAAACGTTAAAATTGTTGCATTAATCACATAGTTTGATGGCATAATCCAACCGCAGCTCATCCTCTAAACGAAAATTTCGATTATAAAGTCAAACTATGAAAGGTACTAAGTTCAACCACGATTTATCAATGCATAACGCCAAAGCTTAAATATTAGCTGTGTGCACGTTACGACAATTTGTGTGCATCAGTAAATTTCCAATTTAACCACCAACTACCCAATTGAGTGAAGGTTTGTTTTCCACACAACGCAATAACAACTGCCTTTTCTGCAATTTTCTTATCAACAGACAGTATTCATTCTGTTGTTGCAAACGGTTATCAAGGCTCAGAATCCCCGGCCTAAGTGCAATGAAGTCGCGGCATCGTACAACGCAAATTTCGGACATTATTGCAAAAACGAGAGATCAAGAAGCTGCGTTAATTATTTGCAAAAAATGATGCCTGTGTTTAAAGCATGCAGACTGTTTGGATAGCTGGAAGACAGTGCGTTATTCCGAAACCTGTTTCACCTAAGCTTTATAAAATTACGCCCCAACAAAATTGCTTCGGACGAAATTTGCTGTTTTCAAGTGTGCGTATACTGATCAGCAAGGTGTTTGACAATAACCAAAAACCTAACGGCACTAAGATTAAATGCTAGCCGGAGAGCGATAAATAGGCTAAATGCAATGAAAATTCCAGGTTCAAATGCAATGCAATGCTTAGTACCACGGAAATCCTATTAGCCCGAAGCTACCGGTTTGCAACCTCGCTACCAACGTACGTGCATACATGCATCTGACAGTGTTTATAATACTGTTGAACTTTGTCTTTTTACCACTTGATCAACTGAGGCATGAAATTGATGACATCCATCGTGTGCAAACAGCGCTGAAACTATACAGATTTAACTGAATCTATTTAATATTATTTTGGATAAGTTACGATATCCGATAATGAGGATTCCACTGTAAAGAAATAGGGTCAACCAGAAAATATTCGGATTTTAACAAAATACGGCTTTATGTTGAATGTCGGCACTCGATTGATACTTTGAGGTACGTCACCCACAGGGAAAAAATATGAGCTGTAGAACCACCATCAAATCTGTCCAATAGACTGCTTGTTCTTCTATTCCTAAGTGTTGCTACGCTTGAGCTGCTAATCGAATAACGATAAAGTCAGCAGTGTTTTATCCGCGATATTATGACCGAGTTTACTGGTGATACACGGATATCGCTAAATCTGGATGCGCACTTCTGCTGTCGTCAAGTGCTCTGCTGGAGTCAATTAATACGCAGCACAGAGAGTCCGTTGCATAAAGTGGGAGGACTATCCAACGGAGTACTTTCGGAGGGATATTGATTTGTATATTAGACCATCACAGAAAGCGTAGATAGTTTCCAAACTTTGATGCGAATTTCGCCTGAGAAAATATTGCTTCCATATCGGCACTCAGTGACAATATGTAGTCTAAATCTTGATAGCAAGGCAATCAAGTGTTTCGTCAAATCTAGTCTTTTCAACACCGTTTGAGTTAGTGAGGTTCCTTGGTAAGTACTGGCACAATCGAACACAAAACAGAAATTACCTGGTTTATTTGGTTGCGATACTGCGTGCTGCGGCACATATCACGCATTATTTTTGTTTGTAAATTATGTCAGTAGCAACTTACTCAGCAAAGCCGCTTGACCTCTATACCACTATGACAGATGTGTACATCAGACGTAACACAGCATACACGAGCATTCTATTATGCAGGGATATCAATCTTTGACATTCGACAGGATAGTTATTTGATGTCGGCTTCCGATTAGGTGTCCGCATCTGAGATTGCCGATACGACTGACCATGACTCTCCGCAAGGGTGTTGGACAATGCCGCGCTATGTGTTTAGACTGACGCCTGGTAGTGTGTCCCACTACTTCACACAAAAGATGCAGGTAAGCTGATATGGAAGGTAGTATTTGGACTGGAACGGAACTCAGTCAATAAGATGTTGGGCCATAAAGAGAGCGGTTTCCGCAAGAAGGTGTGGGTGGGCGGCCGGATAGGTTCGAACCACCGCAGTGGATATTATTCTGGTCAGAAAAGCAAACTTGTATTTAAACAGACCTGATCGAAACACGTCCTTGTTAGGAACAGTTACAATAAACTCATGGCTATCGCGGATCACTGACTGCATTTTGATGACCGCGCTTAGTAACGGTTTTCTTGCAGCGTCTTGAAAATACGGTAATTATAGCTGCTAACATCTTTCGGCTGAAAATATTCGTAGCGCAAAAATACAAGCAGCAAGCAAGAGTACGTTAGAACATCAAGTGTAGAAAACTTATCCAATGCGTATGTTTGCTTATCCGTGTGGCCTTACGGGCTACACTTCTCCAACTTCAATGTTGAACAACTCTTCTTTCTATTTAGCCGTCATTTCTTCAGCTCAGCAACACGTTCAAGAGAGCTGGCTTACCATAATTTTCACTTTCGAAGGTGAAATTCGACGATGTATAAACACTCTTTACCTAGCTTAACAGGTTGGAAAAATCAGTGTTTGAGTTGCAGATTATGAACGCAGCACCAGTGTAAAGATATGAGAAATACAGAAATGCAAAAGTGCAGCAGTAATTAACACCGGTCTGTGCGAACTGGAAATCATTATTAGCCGTAATATATATATATATATATATATATATATGTCTCCTTGATGCTCAATCAGAGCACTTTCTTAGTGTCCGGGTTGGGCGTTATGAGTTGAATGAAACCAATGTGAAAGAGAAGAGATTGCATTACCGTGTACGAAAGAACTCATTGACAAGTTGATAAACGCACGGCAATTTGCACGGTAATTTTTTCCTAACCCATCAAACCGGAGACGGAAGTTTAGCGACAATTTGTTGAACATGTGAAAACGACTGGTCATTAAATACCCAGAGAGCCAGATTACATGCGCTAATAAAATAGTGCGTGGCTCAGTTGTTAAAGTGCTACATTTGCAGAAGTCCGATTATGCATGATGTGAAAGTAGCCCATCTGTAAGTCTCATCTTTATCATATACATTTAAATCTATCAGAAAATGACAGAGATGACTCCACCTTCGGTTAGTACTCAAATCGAGGGAAATCTGATAGTCGCTACATTGGCTGCCGGTTTGTGAGTGAGAGTTTATTGTTTGAGGTAATTCTTGGTGAAATGCCATCAGCATCAGCTCATCACAGTTCAGGACTGCCAGGTGTCTAGTGACTTAGCTTAAATTTTGATCGCAAGCACCTCAGGTAAACTATGCACATTTTGTCGAATAAAGGTTTAAATCTACTAGAACACAGCATGCATCCTTGCGAAGTAATTCTGCGCTGCTAGCTGTAGTCGGCCTACATCGGTACTAGTAATATATTGCTCAGCAAAAAGACCATGACTGCTTTACTGCACGACAACATGTGTTTAATCATAAATAAATCTCGCCGCTCGTAAGGCGTTTGCAATTGTGCTGCCTTTCATATAATAAACTTGGCTAAAAGACAGCTTCTATCTACGCAAAGCCGATAGAAACGGAATGTGTAAACCGTTCGCCGGCCATTCAGCAGAGAAGCTAGTACGCATGGCCGTGGCATGATTTGGCTTTTCTAATCAGAAATTTGAATCCTGGCTCTAGCGACTTCTCTTTATCGTTGCCGAAGCTAACTACAGCACCACTACTCTCAAATAACCCTTATTACTCATGGCAACACTGCTTGTGTCAAATGGTTATTAGCTTTGCAAAATTGAATTTGGAGAATCCGCTGGTGGTTGGGTTGCTACAAGCAACCTCAATTGAGACCTCGGTTCACTTGATGTGGACCTCGGCCATTCCGATCAAAAAGACCGTAAGTAAAATGAAAATTATAGTGTTGCTCATCCCAACACCGGCACCCCAAGACCGCGGTTTCGTCCTGTTAGGACTCATCAGTTGGAGATAGCCTGAGTTGGGCTGGTTATTAGCTTTGATAAAATTTAAATTGTAAGGAGACTAAGTCTCAACGAAATCGAATGCACTTAGTTTGGAGGGTGTTTCCAGTTTTGACTAGCTAATACTAGGTTTTGTAAAACAAGTGAAACGTTTACCGATAAACTAAGTGATAGTGTTATTTGCCACGTCATATTCAAGCAATCTGACATCGGTCTAGTAGAGATAGTTAGACAGCCAACGGAATACGTTATTTAATTAACAAGAGGAATATAGTTTATCTTCTGTGCACGGCACCGTTGTGGGCAGCAAGTCGCTAAGCGAGTGAGCAGCAATGCCATTTCATTGTTCCAAAACATGGAAACTATTATGTTAGGCAAAATGAAGTCCGAGATATACTACCGATATTTGCGGATTAATGTTTATTTATACATAATCATCTTATACTACTTGATGAGTTATAGAAGTCTATCAATGTGGAGCAGACAAACGTTTTGTTCATAACCATTTGCAGCGGTTCAAGTACATGTTGGCTTTCGTGGTCTGCTGTTTTGATTAACCGGTCGTGCCCAATTGGAAAAAGAAAAGTCTGCAATAACGTTGTCACGAGACAGATGAAGAATCCTAAGATTACCATGAGTAATGATGAGATACGCCCATCTTTCGGATGATGGATCAATTGTAAATAAGTTATGTGTCAATGAAAAAATAGATTTATGATTTGTGTAATCTGAACATGCATGAATTTTACTACAACTGTTTCTGCCTAATGGAGATAAAGATTATAAAAGTGACTCCCAATTTGACTGTTGTATCTAGGAATGGATGCGTTGCATAGAACACGCAATCGTGATATTTGCGAGATAACCATCATTCCACTCCGTTTTCGTATTGTGCGAAATGCGCCCAAAATAAGACAGTGTTGAGTAAATAATCAGAATCTATGAACGAAGCTGGTGTCTGTTTCAAACATCCTTATGCAGCCACTGTTTGTTGGTGTACAACCCGTCATGTTTCTCTCGGATCCAGTGTCACAGGGTAGTATAAAATGAACGGGACTGTTTTCGATATGTCTTTTGCTTACCGGAAATAGCACTGAAGCTGATGGACAGTGTTCAGCACCAGTCCGATACAGCAAGATTAAATAGGGCCGCGACGATACCGTATTCGCTCCGCTGTGTACCATGGTAGACTTATTGACATAGAATCCTGCTCGGCCACTGCTCACATTGTATTTCGGTGAGTCGTGTTCTATCATGACGTTTCCAAAATTTGGCAAGCACCCCGTACCACACCGATCCCATTCAATTTGATCAGCTTGCTGGAAATTATGGGTTGACTGATCGGCAGATGGAAGTGGACAACTATCGGTTTTAGACGACAGATGGGGACAATTCGGATAGCATTCTCAAGCATCCATCAACATGGTGTTGTTCCTCCTGCCAACAATGAGAACTGCGAACGTGTCAATTTCTGCAGAATAAAACGCTCCTATGCGAACTGCCTTCCCGGTAGCCAAGTGGATGGGTCGATGTAACATGCAAGGGTGCCCAGCAGTTAAGAGAACCTTTTGCAAACCGACGCAAAGAAAGCGGCTCTCGCTGATCCAAGTTAAAAATCTGGAGATAATCTCCCTTCCGGTATTATTATATCTGGACACGGCAATTAGTTTGATGGTATTAACTGCTTAACACGACAAATGTTTACCGTCCATCAACAGAACGCGGAACATCGTGGTAGAACTAGCTAACCGGCTTGCTGTACTGAAGCTGAGGATCGGATGATGCTTATCTAGTCTCCTTGAGAATTATATTGGGAATGGTTATAAGCTTATTAACGGAAGCTAGCTCAAAGTTTATGACAACATTGTGGCTACTTTCTTTACGTATTTGGCGTATGTGTGCTTATCTCCAACACATTTCGCAGCGTAAATAATGCTAGTGTGGTGATGTCAAGCCAGGTCTAAATGAACCATGCCACTAATTCCAGTCCTCTTTGGAATTCGCGGGACAATGTTGTTGCATTCCTAATGTAATTACAACATAGTCCGCTAAGATATTATGCCATATTTACGTCTATCCAATTGATGTCAGGGTAAGTCTTGCTTAGCAGGTTAAACTTGACAGTGTGCTGGACCTTATAGTCAGATCAAAAACAAAAAGTCGCCGAAGAGCGATATGGTTAAAAGTGAGTTACTTCATACGCCTGTATATGAGACGGGCGCTACATTTTCTCACCTTACATAACATCGAGGAAGACTGGCAAGTGAAATCAAGTCAATTGGCTTGGAACTCTATAGTATTTTTACCTCCTACACAAGTGAACACTCGTATTTTACTTCCACATTCTCGGATGTATGTTACCTATTTCCTTGAATATGCATGTAATCCATTTGGGCAGTTGGCTGTAGTCTTGAAGACCAGGTTCGCAAAAGTGTAGGACTTGGATGCATATGCAAATTTTCATAAGGTGGCGCGAATGTAAGTGGCCAAAATTATCAATGTATAACTTAAATTGTTTGGTAAACGGCAGGATGACTTTTGAAAGCATAGCGTGTTTTAACACTTCCTGAATCGCTTTTTATCTTGGTGCCGGGAATCGTGGTAGAAAATTTAAAAATCTCGCGATCTCGTGTGCACATGCATTTGAGCTAATTCCATTAGATTCTGTGGATCAGCAGTCAACTTCACCTTATTTTTCCGAAAGTAACGGCAAGTTGATAAACGCAAGGCAATTTGCACGGTAATTTTTTCCTAACTCATCAAACCGGTGACGGAAGTTTAGCGACAATTTGTTGAATATGTGATAACGACTGGTCATTAAATATCCAGAGAGCCAGATTACATGCGCTAATAAAATAGTGCGTGGCTCAGTTGTTAAAGTGTTAAATTTGCAGAATTCCGATTCTGCATGTTGTGAAAGTAGACCATCTGTAGGTCTCAACGTTATCATATACATTTAAATCTATCAGAAAATGACGGAGATGACTCCACTTTCGGTTAGTACTCGAATCGAGGGAAAATTTGTTATCATTATCTTGGTTGCCGGTTTATGAGTTATACTGATACTGATTTGAAGCAGCGAGGAGTGCATGCTCTGTGTAGCTGTATCAATTGTCGCTCTTGGACATCAACCTTTTAATTATCGTTTCGCTCTTTCTATTTTGCCTCTGAGAAATGTTTGCCTAGAAGCTTCCTTGATTCGGCCACTGAATTCGCCTCTATTACCGGCTGCGGCAGGTTGTTCCAGGTATTCACAACTCTACGTTCGAAACAGAGTTGGTGAGCTACCCGCTTCAACTGCGGTACGATAAGTTTGTGCCGGTGTCCTCGCGTGCCGCTTGGTGTGCGCGGAAAATGCAGTTGTCTCAACATGGGGTAATCACTCAGATGTAATATCCGGTGCGTCAGGATGAGGTCAACCCTCAGCCGACGAAATGCTATGGTGTACAGCCCTAGTTTCTTACATCGGTCTTCATATGGCATACCTCGTAAGTTGGGAATCAGCCTAGTGGCTACATGCTGCACGCGCCCAAGCTTTTCTACCTCGCCCAGCGTGATGGGACAATATGCGGGAGAGCCGTACTCTATCATTGCTCGTGTTATCAAGACGAAGAGGCGAGTGGCAATCTCTTCGGACCAAGTGCTGAAGCTGCTCCTGAGCGCCCAACGCATCCGAAGGCTGTTTTAGTACAGCCTATTCGTGTTGTCAATGGACTTTAGGTCGCAGCGTGAGGGCACACCGAAGTCGCGCACGAAAGACGCGGGATGCAGCGGTTGATCAGCCACTGTGTACGTTCGGCTGTGCTCGCATTTACCCAACCTCATGAATTGCGACTTAGCAGGGTTGTTCGGAAGGTTAACCTCTGCAGACCATGTTGAGGGGCTGTCGAGATCCTGCTGAAGTAAATCACAATCATTGTGAATGCGGATTACTCTCCACACCTTCAAGTCATCAGCTAACAACGCACATGGTGATTGGATTAGCTTAGGCACATCGTTTACATGGATCAGAAACAATATCGGCCCCAGTACAGTGCCTTGGGGCACGCCGCTGCTCGATGAATACCAGTCCGTTAGATGGTTGTCCACCTGGACTCTCCACTTTCGATTAACCAGGAAATTTCTGATCCATTTGTGTAGCGAACCACCAATACCGTACATCCTCAGCCTGTCGAGGAGCACTGCATGATTAACCTTGACAAAAGCCTTACTGAAGTCAAATTAAATGACATCCACTGAATGGCCTTGGTTCATCGCTTGTAACCACTCGTGCCTTGTCAACAGTAGGTTGGAGATGCACGAGCGACCTTTCATGGAACCATGCTGTGCGGAGGTCAACAGGTTTTTCGACTCGAAAAGCTGCAGAAGGTTCTTCTTCACGATGTTCTCGAGCGTCTTTGCCAAAAGAGCAGTCAGGCAGATCGGCCGGTAGTTATCCACATTACTTGGGTTATTACGTTTCAGTATAGGCCTTAGGACTGAACATTTCAAGTAGTCTGGTAACAGCTAGTGGATAGTGACCTGTTAAACAGTTCAGTTACAGAAGGCGCAATGATTGCCGATAGCGACTTGAGGATCAGTGGGTGATTACCATCTGGCCCAGCAGGCTTTGCTCCGTCAAGATTTGCAAGAAGCTTGCGTAATGCATCAGCATCAGCTCATCACAGTTCAGGACTGCCAGGTATCTAGTGTATGACTTAGCTTAAATTTTGATCGCAAGCACCTCAGGTAAACTATGCACATTTTGTCGAATAAATGTTTAAATCTACTAGAACACAGCATACATCCTTGCGAAGTAATTTTGCGCTGCTAGCTGTAGTCGGCCTACATCCATACTAGTAAAATATTGCTCAGCAAAAAGACCATGACTGCTTTACTGCACGACAACATGTGTTTAATCATAAATAAATCTCGCCGCTCGTAAGGCGTTTGCAATTGTGCTGCCTTTCATATAATACACTTGGCTAAAAGACAGCTTCTATCTACGCAAAGCCGATAGAAACGGAATGTGTAAACCGTTCGCCGGCCATTCAGCAGAGAAGCTAGTACGCATGGCTGTGGCATGATTTGGCTTTTCTAATCAGAAATTTGAATCCTGGCTCTAGCGACTTCTCTTTATCGTTGCCGAAGCTAACTACAGCACCACTACTCTCAAACAACCCTTATTTATTATCGCAACACTGCTTGTGTCAAATGGTTAATAGCTTTGATAAAAATTTAAATTGTAAGGCGACTAAGACTCAACGAAATCGAATGCACTTAGTTTGGAGGGCTTTTCTAGTTTTGACTAGCTAGTACAAGGTTTTGTATAACAAGTGAAACGTTTACCGATAAACTAAGTGATAGTGTTATTTGCCACGTCATATTCAAGCAATCTGACATCGGTCTAGTAGAGATTGTTAGACTGCCAAGGGAATAGTTTAGGTTATTAACCGTTGTGGTTAGCAAGTCACTAAGCTAGTGGTCGAAAATGCGATTGGAATATGCCAAACGTGCCGCTGTAGGTTAGCAATCTTTACTTGTCCACATTGAATCTATATATATTTTTTATTGAGCAAGAATCTACTCTATCCAGATCAGCTTAGACTTCTGTGAAATCCTCTGGTGTATTCATCGTCTTCCACAAGTTGATGTAATCAACATAAAGCATTAAATGTAATACTCCAAGAACAGTGCGTTAAAAACCACCATTAACTCACCGACAATTTTTTGGTACTATGTAGACGACACATCTTTGCTGGTTAAACGGCATAAGAATTACATGTTGCTTAAACACGCAAGCTCCATTGATGGGAGGGTGCAGTTTACTACTGAGGTGCAATCTTTTGGAGGTACATTACCATTTCTTGACTACTGGCTAATTGGAATGGGGAAAATTTAAAGTGGAACATATACCACAAGCCAACAGATACCGACGGCGTATTCCACTATACTTCGGGTCATCCAAACCTGATCTACGCAAGGATAGTCTCAGCGCTGTTCTACTAGTTCAAACGTTGTGCCCAATAGAGGAGGACAAAAGACAGCGCAGTAAGTGGCAATGCGCAAACTATTGGAAAGTGTTTCCCACGGCGGCTAGTCAAAAGCCATCTACAAAAAGTGCTAAACCGACAGCCAAGACCCACTACCGAGTGCATAGGGACGGTATGAATACCGTACAAGGTAAGCAAGGTCTGTAGACTAGACCACGAAGCGAAGAGTAGAAGAATTTTATGGGTAAATAAGCGCGTTACAGAGGCAATTCGGAGGGCCCTAAACAAGAAAAATATAAGAGAGTATTTCCAGCGAGGTCAAACCCTACGTTCAGCGCTGGTACACCTGAAGGACCCGTCCCCAAGGATAGGCTGAGTAACTGTGTTTATAACATTAAATGTAAGGACTGTACGCATGTGTACATAGGTCAAACAGTGCGAAAGTTACGCATACGCATTTCGGATCACAGGATGCGCAATTTAATACCACTGCCAAATGCTTCTGAATACCAGACAATATTAGGACACTCAACTGTGGCTGTTCATGCATTAGACATGAGTCCCCAGATCCACTTATATAACGTAGAGGTGATTAAGAGGAGTATGCGACCAAAGCCCCAGCGGCTGATTGCCGAGGCTTTGGAAATTACCAGCTGCGTCAATAGAATGGAGGGAGTAGTAATCTCTACTGCGTGGTGAGCGATCTAAAGCCAGTAAGCCTGACGTGCGTCGGTGCTTGGGTCAGATTGAAAAGCGCAACACTATTATCATTGTCACCATCTTGGGCTTATTCGTCAATGCCATGATGTACAAAGGAACACCTGGACTATTTCAACTGCGCTTGAACCATTTATGGGGACACGACAAGCCGTGACCGTAATGACAACTTGGCTCAATTCGAGGGTAACAGGTTTATCGTTCCTGTTTGCAACAAAATGTCACCAACTGCACACTGCTTCACCTGGTCTGACGAAGCATTTGTGTCAAGTGCGAAACGTTGCTCAACGACAATACAAACCGATTGTTACCAAACCTCTCTGAACGTATGGCTACTCGATCCGTTCTAAGTATCTTCCAAGAGTTGGTCACTTACTTATGCTTTACAGCAGAAACTACTAAAAATATGTTGAGTAAGCGCAACCACAGCTCTCCTTGTGTTGGTACTAAAAACACAACGCTGCTAGCGGAGGTAGGAGAGAGTTTAGTTTATTCTTTAGTTCGATTCTTCCAATACTGTTTTGAGAAAATATACATGCCCGACATGCAGAACATGGGATGATTGATCCCATGCACAATGGACTTAGTCTTTTCATTCCAGCCAACTACCGTCCCATGATGCTACTTTTGATTATTTCAAAGGTCATGGAAGCTATCAATTCTGATGCGCTGATAGTTTACTTGGAAGAATTTAAGTATCTCGCAACGGAACAGCGTGGCTTACGATGAAATCCATCGTGCACTACAAATCTACTACTAACATGAGCCAGCTCCACTGAAGCAGTTGACTCTGGCATTAGAGTTGATGTGGTCTTTCTTGACTTCTCAAAGACGTTCCACCGGTTACACCATAACATGCTGCTATTTAAATTCCAGACCTTTAGTATGGTGATCCGTTTCTAGGATGGATCACGAATACGAATACGAAATACTGGTTTAGCAGCCATGGCTGAAGAAAGATCTCACCGTCTTGGAGATACTCCAGCGTCGGGCGACCAAGAACGACAATAGTCTGTCTAATTTGCTTCAAAAACAAAGGATACAAGTGCTTGGGGTTTAGAGCAGGCAGTATCGGCGTTTTCACGGTAAGCCGATTTTAACTTTGTGAGATCCAAAACACACGTGTCGCTACTTGCTAGAGCTCAGTCAAAACAGCAATTTGAGAGGTTCCCAGCTCAAGCTGGCAAAGCAGCTCAGTCGATTGGAAAGCTGTCGGCAATTCATTTCCGTACGCGTTGGCAGAATGTGGAACGCCCCACCGAAATCTGTCATATATGTTCCTACGCTGGTAGATTTCAAAGCCCAAGTTGACCGTGCACTCATTTTACTGCACGATCTTACATGACCCAATAAACATGGATAAACACAAGTATCTGTGAGAGCTTTCACTGGCGGTCCCAGATTTTGTTCTACTTTGTCACCTCGTTTAGGTGTAGACCAGAAGGTAACACGATATTTACGAACATCCCATTTGCCTTTATTCCATATGGAGTTGCTATGGTTTTACAGTTTATACTACGTATACTTCAGTAAGTTAACCGACGTAAGCCCAATTTTGCTAACGTTTTTATATTTTGATGTTTCACCATAACCAACCTACGGGACCAGTTAAGCATAATCTTTTCTAACCATATAAAATCAATGTTCATTCGAACTTGGGTTCTAGTTACCTAGGTTCTAAGACTTCTTCGTTATGGGAATTTGGTGTATTGTATGCATTAAACTGAGTGTCATGGTATTCAACTTATGCATATACAACCGATACTTCCGACTGATAAAACTAATCATCAAATGTATGAGTAGTCTGGGCCATAAAATACCAGGGCAGTGGCGGAATAAGTTGAAGTGATTAACTTGCGAAATACAGGCGCTTAAAACAAATTTACAAATAAAAGTAACAAATAGTTGAATACACTTGTAGACGGATGTAATTCATATCCAGTTTTGTTCGAGCAGCGTCTGTAAAGGGAGCTATCTAAACACGGCGCATTAATCCAAAGGGCTAAACGTTTCGGCTCAGGTTAAGACAGAAAAGGGGGAAATGTAGTACAAACAAACGTGTAAAATAAATGGACGCAAATATCAGTTTCTTCGTTCGGATAAATATTAGAGTTAGTATCCGACGGTTAGCAATGTACACATAATCGTAGAAGCAAGAAACTAAGTGGCGTGAGATAATGCTAAACAAAAGTGAACTACTCTTAACTTGTCCGTACTGTGATTTGGCATCCTGTCTTGTAATCTACAGTCAAGTTTGAGCTTGATACCAGTGTCACTATAGTCTACGACTTCATGTGTTGCTTTCGCGCGGACTTCTGGTAGCACAGCACTCCCCACTTCATCCTTCGACTAAGGAAATACTACTGATTGTTTAGCGTCCCAGCTGCATGAGACGTCTCCACCCACTCATTGATTGCACTGAACAACAGTGTACGTGATTTGTTACAAACAGACAGTAAAATTTGCAACGTAAACATTTTTTCAGCAACTACATACTCTTCACGATAATTATACCCGGAATAAAAGGTGGAGAATTTGCTTTAATTAACACTCATCCCAGAACGCAGAAACCGTTTCAAAGCGGAAAACCTTCATAATCAAGCATTTATGTGATAATGTGAAGTTCATTATGGTTTCGAAATATTTACCGCAATATATGGTGAAGGATGCAAGCAATATAAATACTGTAAATTGCTTCGAGTTATGTAGGTATTTCATATGAAAACTTTGCTAAAGAACAGTGCTTAAGCTGGGAGTTTGGTAGAAATTCATTACATCTTGACCCAAGTAAGAAATGCGTCAGCCACCAGGAGATGCAACCTACGGCCGTTTCAGGCTTTCGTTAATGTTCATTAGTCCGCATACCATATTATCCATGCAGGGTTCTGTCGTGTTTCCGCTCGAGAGCCAAGTAGGTCTCGGCAGCTATCCTGAATCATTACTTTGTAGACTCATGCTTGTTTATAAATTACCCGCAGTATTTCGATGGTGTTCGTTCACTGGCCAGCCATCGTTAACTGGTCTGTAACGTCCGTTGTAGCGCTTGGTTTGTGCTCGTTCTGCATGCCGGTTGGCAAACAGCGGTCACGATTACTCTGGGCCTATCTGTTGACATCACGAATAGACTGAATTATGGCGTCTGATAGACCACTCGTCTATTCGGCTGATGCTTCCTCTGTTGACCATCTGCCTCATCTACTTGCGTGGCTACGATAGTCTCAGGTGTATGCCT
>CALYDF020004771.1:0-15329 GCA_944474145.2 Dicrocoelium dendriticum | reverse complement strand
GAACTCCATTGACAACGCGGTAAATTTCACCATGGAACTTGAGTCGCAGAGCGGTACACTTCCGTTCCTTGATTGTCTGGTACATAGGAAGGAAGGAACGTTAAAAACCACGATGTATCACAAACCAATGGACACAGATGGGGTACTTAGCTATAGTTCAAGCCACCCAAAGCACGTGTACGCGGGAATCGCCTCATCGCTATTTCACAGAGCAAGTGCTCTGTGCACGGAGGAAGAAGATAAGAAGGCAGCGCAGAGGGAGGCGATGAAAAACCTAATAGCTAGCGGATATCCGAAACGATTGGTGAAACGACAACTACAGAAATGTCTGAACCCACGCGCAACACCAACCACAGAGTGGATAGCGACAGTGGGTATTCCGTATAAAGAAGGAACTTCGGAAGCGATTCGGGGAGTATTAAATAAGGAGGATAAGGGTAGTTTTCCGGAAGGGTCGGACGCTCCGATCCACACTTGTGCATCTGAAGGATTCACTTACTTTAGATAGAACAACTAACTGTATTTACGAAATTCCATGTAAGGATTGTGCATAGGTGTATATAGGCCAAACGGCGAGGGAATTACGTACAAGGATTTCAGAACATAGGCGACGCATATCACGACCTCCGCGAAATGAGCCAGAATATGGAGCTCTACTCAGAAATTCAGCAATAGCGATGCATGCGCTAGACACGGGGCACAAAATTGACTTCGAAAATGTGGAGGATTTAGGAAGGGATTACGATCAGCCAAACAAAGGCTGATTGCTGAAGCTATAGAAATAACCAAGGCTAACAACTGCGTGAATAGAATAGACGGAGTAGGGCTGTCTAGTGCCTGGCGGCCGCACGGACCGCGTAGACCAGTGATTCAAAACCTGTGGGTAATTACCTGTAAAGGGGGTAAATCACACTTCGAAGCCGAGTATGGGAAATTAGAGGAAGTGGAATACCGTTCTGTAACGAAACAAAATTAACAGTTACCTGCATCAAAGTCTCTAGCTAACCACCCAATAACTAATGATCAGTCATTAAAGACATATCATTAGTAATTGCATAGCAAAGTAGACCATTGCAGGTAATGACTGCTAATAAAGAAAAGTCGAAGACATCCAAGCAACATAGCGCAGCTAGAATGATCGCCTATCCGCTTGCTTAACCGCATGATACGTATTCGGACGGCGAGGTTTCAGCGAAAGTCCTGGTGAAATTGCAGTAACAAATGTAACGATGATGCGAAAAGTCCAATCCCGTAATCGTAGATACCCTGGCGCCGTCTACGTCGCAATCCATTACTTCCGATAGACACTCCGAAATCGGATTTTCACTGTTCACAATGACCACCAGCCAACGGTTATCGCTAGAATAGACGACAAACACCATGTCCAACTTGTCACATGGACACTGTCGCACAATTCACAGTGAGCAAATGCCATGTCCATTGCGTCCTGAATATTGTCGACTACGCACTCCGACGCTAAATGTACCTTCTACTATCTGTCTACTGACGATCATACTGCTTTGGCGCCCACTCAAAATTAAGCCGATGGACTTCAACGCACCGGCAGTCTGCTGACAATAGTCACGACCTGCGCCTCTGCCAACTACAAACAAAACCGTCACGTGTGATGCATCGACAGTTTGTCATATCTCCCTCGCAAAAATGTTCTTCAGGGGCACTGTCTCTGAAACACTTTGCTCACGCTTGTGCCCAGCTGTTTCAAGTAAACAGTCTTCGACGCGTTTCACATATATTCTCACCTTGGTATCCACACGGTCTCTTGAAACTTGTCACCGGGTGCTTCGTACGGCCAAGTTCAAACAACGGCTTCCGAAAGTGCCATCGACCTAGCGGGATTCTGGTCAGTTCATTGGACGGCCGAGACTCTCGGTTTTCCCAGGTATAGCCAGATATGACAGAGATTTCAATACATTTCCGCGGTTTCGTTTAAATCTCGGCCTACAGCGATTACTCGCTACGTGAACATGGGTTATCCCAGTAACCGGCTGCACAGGTGAGATTGCCACTTTTTCTCTTATTCGCCACGTCCATTTACAACCAGCACTGAAGTGTAACCATTACGGACGTCACCATTCCAAGCACTTAGCTACTTCATAGGCTACCCGGTATTGAATCGGTAATATATCATCCAGAAGGCTGCCCAGAATACAGTACAACTTCAGAGGCTGACCACCTCTATTTCCTGACAACCACTATAATTTGACCGCAATATTTTCCACTGCTTGAACGTTCATCATTTTAATCTTTTGTCCAGTCCCTCGAGTGGTCAAATTCTACAGGCTTTACTGCATGCATCTTCGTCGAATTCGATCTTGGCTGAAACGGAAACATTTCGCTTGGTTATCCACAGCCGCAAAATTGACCTAGGCTGAGCACCAGCAGTGCTGGTGTCTGGTACAAGAGTCAACTGTCGCGTGTGTTTCGCCCTTCCCTTATCTGATTGTATACCCCATACGCCTATAACCGGATATTATTTTCTATTGCTTAGAGGTGCACCGTGTTAAACTTTGGATCCAGACCTCTGTATGTTGACAATTCAGTGGTCAACTTATACAGGCGTTATTGTAGAATCCGTGCCGAATTCCATGTTGACAGGAATGGAGACATTTCGTCCGGCCACCTACAGCATTTAAACCGACCTACATTGTGCACCAGCATAACATAAACTCACGCTACGACCCATTTCTCCTCCGGAGTATGCCAGCAACATGCCGTCAGCTCCATGTCTATTCCTACGTCTCCGTTCGAGCCTATGCACTGTGCCGCGATTGAAATGAGATTGGACCTTAACGTGGCTCCATGGTTCGCATGTCTCAGCGATCCATTGAGCTATGCTGGGTGGTGCATTTTACACCCTCAGAGCCACTCATACCATATTGGTCAATGATTACATGCCAGACACTCAGTCTCCTGGCTCTCCAGTTTGGACGTGTGAGTCAGGGTGGCTCCTAATTACTTAAAACGGAATTCCTATAAACCGCTGCCAAGCCCGCTTTCTTGCGGACAGACTTTCGGACTAAATGTTTCTCTTGAGTACCAATCGCTCATCTATCCAGACCTGGGAATCCTGGCCGTACTCTGCCCAAGCAATACAACGCAAGGACCTTTTTTCAAACTATTTATTTATGCCCTGGCCGTCGAAATTATAATCAACGTCGCACTCTCTGTTGCGTCAAACCGGATGGATAGGTGTTCGAATGCTACTGATCAGGATTTCCAGTATGCTTATTCTCTCAATGGCGCATTTTGTTCACTTCGTCCCGCTCCAACCTCACTTCAACTTCCCTGATTTAAACCCTCAAAATATTAAATATCCCACACCCAGCCTTGATGTGTGTTTATCTCCTAGTTGCAACTCATATATAAACGCTAGCTGGCAATCCTGCCCTATCCACAAGCCCATGTCTAACCAGGCGGTCAAGTCCAGTTCAACAGTTTCTATCTGAAGCCCTCGATCCTCCCTCAGATTGATATGCCTCAGTGATGCAGCTTCGAGTACCAGCCAAGCCGGTATGAGCATTTCCGGGTGTCCTCGAGAATGAAGCTGCTGCGGCTGATTAGATCCTAATAAGTAGCCGGATGTGTGCGGTCGTCCGAAGCTTCGAAGTCGCGCGGGATCAGTACGTGTCTGTTTGTCCACTGATACGCTGCATCTGGGCGGTCAACATGGTACAGGCTCCCGTAGTGATTTCGGTGTGCGATTTCCCAAGTAGTGTGAACATGCTCGCTTGTTTCTTGCCAGCAGTAACATCTGACACAGTACCCGTCGGAGGGTGACATGACGCCCGCCAGTCTCGAACAAGCCATGGGCGCAAATCAGTCATATTGCGATCAGTTACCACTGGATATGCTGCAACGAAACTGTCGCTCGATTTGGAGCACACGTGATGACAAAGACCATGCACTTGTATGTGTTGATCTGCGGGTGCGTGTTGGAGTACGCCCTCGACAACCCTGTGAGTGTACAGGCACCAAGCAACTGGCGAAGCCAGATGTTCGCAATGCGTATCGAAGTACGCTGGCAATCGGTTTGAGCAAGCACTCTATGAATACAATTCAAGGTCACTGCTCGCATGTTCACCAGACAATAATAGCAGCACATAAAGCATGTAGTGCGGAACTCAGGTACTGGTTGCGACGAGAACCAGTAGGTACCAATGCGGATACCAATTATACTGAATTCGGAACATTGCCGGATCCAACGCGTATTATGCAGAGCTGTAATGAAAGGGTATTCGAAAGTGAACCGGAGGCGCCATCAGTAATACAAATGGACGATCGGAAGAAACAAACAAGTATAAATGGCAATGTCACAATACTGAAGGCGTAACGGTTACGTGTTCCCTACATAGGTCTCCCCCAGGAAGTCTGAATGGGGGAAGCCTTCGATAGCGATGTCAGTGAGGAAGACAAATTGAGAACGGAAAGTTAGGGTAGCAATTGTAGTTGGTGCAGGCGAACAGAGAGGGCGCGCGTGGAGTTGGTTGGGTCCATGCTTCTTTGTTACTTGTTATTTATTATTTGGGTGCATCGGGGTGCATCGTCGGTATGCTGCCGGGGCGGGCTGGTCGGACTGCAATAGAACTGGCTAGTCCAGAAAAATGGCCGACAGGACATTTCCTCCGCTGTAGACCCGTAGTGCACTTAGGAGGTGTCACTCACCCCACCACACTTTGGTTCACATCGATGACGAACCTAGTACCACGACGAATCCCGTATGTAGTCCATTGGAAAATCATTTCGGATAACTCGCGGGCCAGGCTAGTCATTGACGTACCGGTAGTGGGGAATAACGTTCGCATAGAGCCAGAATGGTGAGGGCAGTTGCTTTGGGCAGGTGGGCCAGGAGATTCCGCGGTTACTCAAAGGACATGAGTTCTGGACTGCAAAACTCGGAGAGGGTGGGACGTGGACGGGACAGGCAGCATGATGCCGTTTGGAAAACGAGGCAAGCATACAGCGCGAAATGTGTACATATTAAAAAAGGGTTTCAGTTTGTTGTCGTTTAGCAAAACGTTTGTAAATAAAATATACGGTCACTAGGAATTTTGGAAGATACGTATGTCAAAGAGAATGGCAACTGTTTGCAAAATGTAGAAAATGTACCAGGCGCTTGACCTATCTACCGCGTCGGTGGGTTGTCTGGGATTGGGGCTGGGTTGGCGGAGGTTAAATGGAAAGGGGGTTTGGGTTGCCTTTTGCGGAAGATGTAGCTCAACTGAGTTTACCTGTGCCGCTTTACCAGGCAACGTTTGGAGCGGACCTACGAAAAAGTCACCTGGAGACGATTGATGGACATCGTTGTTCGGTTTGGTCTAAGTTAATGCGTTTAGGAGTTCGTTAGAGAAGTCTGAATGGACCGGTGCAGGGGGCTAAATAGAGCGACTCACTGCGTCTGTGTGTAAGAAAACCTGAGTACAGGTAGAGTCCATTGCGCAATTTCACACATCTATTTTGCTCACGATGGAACAATGGATCAATGGTATATGACGGGTAAGAAAGCTACAATTAACGAGTCCCGCAGGTTGGCAATAGAAATACTAACAGGTTGGCAAACCACATAATTGGTTGAATTAAGGAGCGTCAGTGAGGTAAAAGGTAGAAGTATAACAGTTTTAGGGGGATAAAGTGGTACGACGCAAAACTGGCTAAGAAATTGTTATCGTTGGTGATGTTAGCAAATAAAAATGGAGTACGCACCGGTTCGCACAGATTTACGACCGTGAATTTGGGGTATAAATACAAAAAGGCTGGTCAGCCTAAATATATACAAGCGTTTTCGTTCATAAAACAAAGCGCAGGGGGCTCAGTGCGACGTCCAATCGTTTTTTAAACGTATCTAATGTGGGGGCACAAACAACTGAGTTAGGAAGGGCGTTCCAGGGCCCGCAGACCCGGAGGGAGAAATAGGTTCTCCGACAGTCTAGACGACTGTACTGTTGGCTCAGCTTTAACCTGTTACCGCCAAGGTTAGTGTTCGGGCTGATCTTCAAGAGGTGGCGGCATACGTGACTGGGATCGCTCAATATCTGGTACACTAGTATGAGGTCTCCACAAAGTCGCCGGTACCGTCCGCTGAACACTCCGAGTATCTCCAGTCGTTCCTGGTAAGGAGTGTGGCGCAAGCCCTTGACGATTTTCGTTGCTCGACGCTGTGGGGTTTCAAGCGATGCAAGGTCACGTTTTAGCCAGGGTTGCCAGGCCTGGATTGCATATTCGACGTGAGGACGCACGTAGGCATTCAGCATCAAAGAGAAGATGGATGGATCCAAAATTCCGAATGCTCTTCGCAGGAGTCCAACGTGCTGGTTGCCCCTTTTAGAAGCGGAATCTGACTGTTTGGAACACCCGAGGTCTTCCTGTACCAGCACACCCAAGTCGCGTTCCTGAGTGGTGGTCTTCAGATCGTGTGCCCCACGCTTGTAGACGTGGACTTGTCGATGGCGGATATGAACAACGCGACATTTGTTCACATTAAACGGCAAGGCGTTTCTTACCGACCAATTCTAAGCTTCATTCAAGTCACGCTGTAGGACTTCATGGTCGTCCGATCGTTTTATCGCCCACCAAACCTTGAGGTCGTCCGCGAAGAGTAGGAATTTCGACGTAATAACTCTTACTAGATCGTTAATAAAAAGCAGGAACAAACGAGGCCCAAGTACCAAACCCTGCGGTACGCCGCATCCCACTCGAATCGGATCGGAAAAGGATGATCGAACTCTAACTTCCAACTGCCGTTCAGAGAGAAAGTTACCGATCCATCCTAACAACTGGTCTCCGATACCGTACTGTTGGAGTTTAATGAGCAGGATTCGATGATCCAGGCGATCGAAGGCTTTCGAAAAGTCCAAGAATGCAACAACGACTCCTGTTCCCTCATCGACAGTCTCGGTCCAGTTGTCCCGAGCTATCAGCAGATTCGTCGTACATGAACGATGTTGACGAAACCCATGCTGTTCTGGCGCAATTATGCCGTAGATTTTCCAAGTATCCCATTAACGCATCTGCTATCACCGCTTCCATGACTTTGGCGATCACAGGCAGAAGCGTTACGGGGCGGTAATTGGCAGGATCCGATCGACTTCCTGCTTTGTATATGGGCGTTATTACACCTTGTTTCCACCTCAAAGGTACGATGTTCTCATCGAAACAGCGCTGAAAAATGCAGCTGGTGGTTCGGTCAAGTGGATGGCAGCTACGTGTAATGTTTTCGGGTGAATGTTATCGGCCCCCGGAGAGCTGTATAGACCAAGGATAGCAGCTTTTGCAGCACCGTTTCTGCAGTGAACGTGACGTTGGATGCGTCGGGCGTAGCGAACGCATGCGCTGATAGAAGTGGGATACGAATTTTACCGTTGACACAGACAATGGAGTGGGGGGCGAAGCGAGTTCTCCTGGAAGCGTAAGTGTTGTGTTGTTCACTAGTTCTTCTACTGCAATCCGCAGGCCAGCTTTGATGCCGCTGCGGATGCCTAGAATAACCAGTAAATATTTTCAAACAAGTCAGGGTCGGAAGTGGCAGAGAGAGATGAATTAAGCAGTCGATTAATGCGTTCTACTAGGTGTACCTCAATAAGTATGCAAATATTTGTACTTTTGTCACACTGTCTAACAGATCATGCACGTCTACGCAAATGTTTCGTGTACAGATAGGCAGATATATAAAGGTTGAAAGCACGAAGAAAATATTCCGGGTAAATAGAACGAAGACTGATGTTATTGAAGGGATTAATGGAAATATCATATCAGGTCCGTGATACCTAATGGCAGTTTACTTAGAATAAGAAGAGAAAAGAGACGGAAGTTCCAAGCCCATTTCTACTAAATTCCTAACATTACTCCATACTACGCCATACCAACATCATGGCCCCGATACCAATATGCTGGCTAAAGAGCAGTGTGCAACCGTATGCCCTTCCACATTCTTCTAAACAATGTTACACTCTTACCCTACTCGGTCACCTCGACCAAGAGGATTTTATGTCCACATGGAAATCAACGACGGAATCGAAACTAAGTCCTCGTTTACACCCATTAGACCCCTGTTATATCCTCTAGTTAACCGGTTATACATATCACAATTAACCATGTCCTAATAGAAGTCTACGAAGTAGGACAACCGCGTACTCATTCGATTCTACCCGACGAGTGTTACACTGTTCCCTTACAGTGATTCTACAAACAGGATGGTTGCTACTGCTAACTCTGCCACAAGTACGCATACGCGCGCACTAGTTAAGCATTAGTCATACATGCACTACGTTATTCATTTTACGCCTCCTTAAAATGGTGTCTGAGTACCGCCTCCGATACGGATCCCGATATATGGGTAGGCCCACAGACGATCTACGAGAATAAAGGCTTGATTCCTTCTAATGTATGACGATGACCTACGTGAAATTTTTAGATAAACAAAACTCCCTGTACCTATGCGAACTCACTGTATGCTACTAAAGGCGCCAATAATATATGTATCAGGTTTTCCCCAAAACACATTAGATTTATTAAAAATGAGCTCAGCACAGCAGTTTCCGCCAAGCGTAAGTTGTTAAAACTGTTCACCTTTCTATTGCTCCAACCAGTTCCATACCCCGTGCATGGTACGACTATTGAGAAGACATTTTCTTATGCACCAGGCTGATTGAAGTCTTGATTCCATACAAAATACGCTGGTCTATTAGTCATTCAGCATAATGAAACAACAATCAATGTAGCTTAATCCGCTTTCCTCTACAGCACATCGATTTCCATGTACTGAATTATCACTTCCCTGGAAGGACAGAGTTCACCGCAAGTCGGGGACATGCCAACAGATGAGTGACTCAAACATACTACTGCAATAATTGGCGAAGTAAAAACCAACGCATATGTGATTGATACTGCATTTCTTCATAGGTTGCTTGACTAGATTAACTGAAGCATGCTTCACCAAACTAAGATAATGCGTACCATTTGCATTTACATGGATACTCAACACATTTGTAATCTACTTGTACCACTTGTTCGGACCAACAAACTGGACCGTGTCCAGCACAGTAGAGAAATAAACAAGTACTCAATTTTTAATAAATTAAGTGGTCATTTCCATAACCAACATCTCTTCCTCAATCATGAAATCCTTCCTTTGAATCAGTCAAACAAGTTTACCCCAACTCTGCCAAATATGAACCAGTTAGCGTATCGGCGAAAATGCCTAGGCGTAACATCGTCCGCTCCCTTCGCTTGAGGCAAACTAGCCGCTTCCTTCGTCATGTAAATCCATCTCGTACCTGTGGTTGCATAACACAATCAAATAACGCTTATGTTTAATCAGGCCTGACGCTCATAATATGTTGCTATTCCAAAAGTATCGACTATAAAAAGCTTCTACCGCTTTGAATGATCATGCATTGTGATTTGTGAGCTTTTGAATTCTGATTCCATTTTTAGGTTTTCTTGCAGCAATTTTTATCTGAGTTTCACATAATGGCATCAAAGACGGACGAAATACTCCATGCAACGCATTCTCTACCGGAATCAAACTGTTAGGTGTAAATGCGGCTGTCTGCTGCGGAGTGCGATGATAAATTTTCTACACGAATAAAACTTCCCTTAACTGCGGATAAATTTGGTTCGTCTTTTGAAGATTCATCTAGCCATTGGCAAAACCTTACGGTATTTTGGGAAGTATGAACATATGAAACTGGCAGAGTATCTCGTGCAATATGAAATAACCCAAAACGTCACACGAGAATCATTTATGGTGCTTGGTTTTCCTTTGGCCAAATATAATCTGGTCACATAAGGTGATCATGTGGCAGAATGATGATGCGTCCGAAAACCAGATAAACGCATTGTTTATTTCGAGAGTAGAATACAAATTTATTGTATACACAAGATAACCCATGACCTCGAATGCGATTAGCGCAGTAGAACAGTTGGTTTACTTATCTTGTATGCTCATTTACTCGTGCAGTATGTGGTTGTTCATGCGTGATAAATGAAACGGCCGTATAAAAGAAGGTACCATTCATTGAATCCTACACCGTTCTTCGATCAACTGCTGGAGGTGTGTAATGATTTTAATGATCATAATTACTCTTAGACAGAATATTCATATATTTGAAGTAGAAAGATAGCATGTAGATGGAAGACACATATGTGCGTTCATATCTGTCA
Organism: Dicrocoelium dendriticum; assembly: GCA_944474145.2. Classification (NCBI taxonomy): domain Eukaryota; kingdom Metazoa; phylum Platyhelminthes; class Trematoda; order Plagiorchiida; family Dicrocoeliidae; genus Dicrocoelium; species Dicrocoelium dendriticum. The sequence continues at coordinate 5,150 of CALYDF020004771.1, read as the reverse complement.
AGTGTATAGCATTTTGCTGCCTAATGCATACGTGATTCTCTCACTGCAATGGCTGAATCAGCATCTGCACAGTGTAATTCTACATCACATCGACCCGTTAGTAATATTGTGTGTGATTACTTGACATCCAACGCTTTGTGCTGCTCCAAACTTATACACACGGTCATTAGGTACTAAGCAAGTCCACCTGGTTTTGCAACAATTGTCTCAGATTGACTTCCACCTGGCCTTCGTATTCAGGCTTAGCATGTTTACTCGGAATTTGTCTAATTAATGTTTCACACTCAATCTCTTTTCCGTTGTGATTTTGCAGACCATATCTGATCAGCGGCATGGCGGAACAAGCAACCGATCTGGTAGCTTTAGCTCGCGAAACCAACGCTCAGGCAACGAATCCAGGTGGGTCGGAAGATGTGGACTTTGCAGCGGACGGTACGAATACACTGGTGGATGTTGTGAAAGAGGAGATCACTGAACAAACGGATCCGGGTGTCGATCGTGCATCGGGCGGATGTTTTTAAGTAGTGCAACAAATACAATGCATTCCATCTCAGTTGCCGTTTTGCATTAAGCCCCGTGTTGCCTTCTGCATAAAGTTGACGCATATGCAATCAAGAATACGAACTGTGTATATACGGATAAACTACAATAATATTGTGCGCAAAATGGGATGGTGTGTATTTGGTAATTTCTCCGAAAGTACAAGTTTCGCACTTCTGACGAATTCGCTGCCGAGATTATTTTTCAATTGGGACGCATAGAAATACAATATGGAGAACCGTCTAGGCTTTCTTCAAGTAGATCTGCAAGCTTTAATCAAAAATATATCATTTTTCACTTTGCGACATCTACATATCCACTCGCCAACAATGCCTCTTAGATTTGGTGAAGTAAGCGAACGGGAGTGGCATATTTGCGTGATGCGGTTGTAATTGAACTTCAGCCCGATTAATAGTATTCGATTTGAGCAATATGCATGCACCAGGGTATAAAGGAATGCATAACAAGTCCGTTTAGATGGAGCAAATTGATATAAGGCGAATCTTGATAAAATGAGAAGCGCTTTGGTGTAGGTATAGCGTTAGAGACCGAGATAGGCATGGAAATCTAGAGATTTCCACGAGAATATATATGTAAATCCACTTGGTTTGGATTGTAGAGACGCACCGTTTCATTCGTCCTGGTTCCTACCGGATAACAGAATATGTATCAACAAAGTTCGAGTGGGCATTGCTTCGTCCATCCGCTTCTAACTGTCATTATTATGAGGTTAGGTGAAATGCAAAGTGATGCGCTAGGCGCTACGTAGACGATCCTAACTACAACGGATATAAAACAACTAAGGAACGTTGGGTTACCTTCTAATAGATTGTTACTTATTGAAGCGGTTGAGTAAGTGGACAGCTATGAGACCGATGTACCCCAATATCCGCTAATGTAGGTGAACACACCAACTCCGAGGTGATGATGCTTTCCTGGGCGGTCGGATTTGAGTTGTCGATAGCCATCGAGTTTCGTGACTCCACCTTCCATGTCGAGATGTACCCAACATTCTCGTAACATTATTATACCTGCCTTCGAGAATACCATTCGTTTCAATGGGCTTTCGAGAGCAACAGTTTTCACGAGAAGCGAAACGAAAATCCAACGATCGAAAATCAAACGAAAAACAAAAGAAAATCAAACGAAAACTACCATGACATAAAAGCGCACGCACACTATGCTTAGGGTACTCTCACTAAGGCTTTCCTTCGCTATGCTTCGCCACGATGCCACGCGCTACGCAGCGACGATGTCACGTCGATTGGTGATGAAACGTTTGCAACAAAATTGCCAAGATCAGCGAACAGTTCAACCGCTATCGAAACAACCTGAGCTACAAGTATTCGTTTCTGTCGTAAGTCTGGATTCCCATTGCTTGATGGAGTTTACCCTTGAATCAGGCACGTGCTGCTTTCTCCTATTATTCAACAATTTGTAGAATGATGTGCTTTATTTTTCTGGTGGTGCGGTAGGCGACGTTCACCAAGGGGCACTGGTATCCATGCCATTTCTAACACTATTTGAGGCAATTGCATATGTGACCGTTTATATCTACCTGGGTCTGCATACAGCGATGACGGAGGTGCATGTTGCCTGACTTCATGTAATAATGGAGAAGCCTGGATGCAATAGTGCAGTATGTGCCACAGATCCAACCCTGAGAGAAACCACACTATCCGACACTAGCAGATCCTCTCTGCACGTCGGTTTGCGAGTTCTCGCGGTTGTGATAGCTGACTCTACGCTTGTTCTGCCTACTTTGTCCCAAAGCAATACTTCAATTTATGCAATGGGATTCGAGTTCTGATGTAGGTAGTTCCGATGCGGCAGCTATACCAGCTGTCACACGCGCCACAATTGAGGTCAGTTTGGCATAATTCTGTGCCAGAACGACGATAAACCCTAACAGTGGGTTGACCACACACTGTGCAGAACTAACTCGAGTCTGGTTTGAATTGCCACAATTTTACCTCCGCTTAAATTTCTATACACACTGGATGGAATCGCTTAATGTATTTGCTGCATGTTATCCCAATGCGATTAGCATTGGAACACGGATTTAATCCGCGAAGAATTTTTATCGGCGGCCGCACGGACCGCGTAGACCAGTGATTCAAAACCTGTGGGTAATTACCTGTAAAGGGGGTAAATCAAACTTGGAAGCCGAGTATGGGAAATTAGAGGAAGTGGAATACCGTTCTGTAACGAAACAAAATTAACAGTTACCTGCATCAAAGTCTCTAGCTAACCACCCAATAACTAATGATCAGTCATTAAAGACATATCATTAGTAATTGCATAGCAAAGTAGACCATTGCAGGTAATGACTGCTAATAAAGAAAGGCCGAAGACATCCAAGCAACATAGCGCAACTAGAGTGATCGCCTATCCGCTTGCTTAACCGCATGATACGTATTCGGACGGCGAGGCTTCAGCGAAAGTCCTGATGAAATTGCAGTACCAAATGTAACGATGATGCGAAAAGTCCAATCCCGTAATCGTAGATATCCTGGCGCCGTCTACGTCGCAATCCATTACTTCCGATAGACACTCCGAAATCGGATTTTCACTGTTCACAATGACCACCAGCCAACGGTTATCGCTAGAATAGACGCCAAACACCATGTCCAACTTGTCACATGGACCCTGTCGCACAATTCACAGTGAGCAAATGCCATGTCCATTGCGTCCTGAATATTGTCGACTACGCACTCCGAAGCTAAATGTACCTTCTACTAGCTGTCTACTGACGATCATATTGCTTTGGCGCCTACTCAAATTTAGGCCGATGAACTTCAACGCACCGGCAGCCTGCTGACAATAGTCACGACCTGCGCCTCTGCCAACTACAAACAAAACCCTCACGTGTGATGCATCGACGGTTCGTCGTATATCGCTTCTTCATTGGCACTGTCTCTGAAACACTTTGCTCACGCTTGTGCCCAGCTCTTTTAAGTAAACAGTCTTTGACGCGTTTCACATATATTCTCAATTTGGTATCCACACGCTCTCTTGAAACTTGTCACCGGGTGCTTCGTACTGCCAAGTTCAAACAACGGCTTTCGAAAGTGCCATCGACCTAGCGGGATTCTGGTCAGTTCATTGGACTCTCGGTTTTCCCTGGTATCGCCAGATATGACAGAGATTTCAATACATTTCCGCGGTTTCGTTTAAATCTCGGCCTACAGCGATTACTCGCTACGTGAACATGGGTTATCCCAGTAACAGGCTGCACAGGTGAGATTGCCACTTTTTCTCTCATTCGCCACGTCCATTTACCACCAGCACTGAAGTGCAACCATTACGAACGTCACATTTCCAAGCACTTAGCTACTTCATAGGCTACCCGGTATTCAATCGGTAATATATCATCCAGAAGGCTGCCCAGAATACAGTAAAACGTCACCGGCGGACCACTTCTCTTTCCTGACAACCACTATAATTTGACCGCAATATTTTCCACTGCTTGAACGTTCATCATGTTAATCTTTTGTCCAGTCCCTCGAGTGCTCAAATTCTACAGGCATCTTCGTCGAATTCGATTTTGGCTGAAACGGAAACATTTCGCCCGGTTTTCAACAGCAGTAAAATTGACATACACTGTGCATCAGCAGTGCTGGTGTCTGGTAAAACACCAAATTGTCGCGCGTGTTCCGCCCTTCTCTTATCTGATTGTATACTCGATAAGCCTATAACCGGATATTATTTTCCATTGCTTGGAAGTGTACCGTGTTAAAATTTGGATCCAGACCTCTGTATGTTGACAATTCAGTGGTCAACTTACACAGGCTTTATTGTAGAATCCGTGCCGAATTCCATGTTGACAGTAATGGAGATATTTCGTCCGGCCTCCTACAGCATTTAAACCGACCTACATTGTGCACCAGCAGAGGTGGTGTAAGTTACATTACCCAACTTTCGCGTTGCTTTATCCCTTCATTCATCATCCCTTCATTCGTATACCAGATACGGACATAACATAAACTGTCCCTACGACCCAGTTCTCCTCCGGAGTATGCCAGCAACATGCCGTCAGATTTATGTCCATTCCTACGTCTCCGTTCGTGCCTATGCAGTGTGCCGCGATTGAAATGAGATTGGACCTTAACGTGGCTCCATGGTTCGCATGTCTCAGCGATCCATTGAGCTATGCTGGGTGGTGCATTTTACACCCTCAGAGCCACTCATACCATTTCGGTCAATGATTACATGCTAGACTCTCAGTCTCCTGTCTCTCCAGGTTGGGGCTTGGAGTCAAGGTGGCTCCTAATTCCTTAAAACGGAATCCCTATATTCCGCTGCCAAGCCCGCCTACTTGCGGATAGACTTTTGGACTAAATGTTTCGCTTGAGTACCAATCGCTCATCTGTCCAGGCCTGGGAATCTTGGCCGTACTCTGTCCAAGCAATTCAACACATGGACCTTTTTTCAAACTATTTATTTATGCCCTGGCCGTCGCAGAGTATAATCAACCGCGGATTATCAAAAAGTGTGGATAGGTTTTCGAATGCTGCTGATCAGGATTTCCAGTGTGATTATTCAATCAATGGTGCATTTTGATCTATATCGTCTCCCTCCAACTTCACTACAACTTCCCTGATTTAAAC
>CALYDF020004770.1:0-15668 GCA_944474145.2 Dicrocoelium dendriticum | reverse complement strand
ATTGCTTACTGTTTATCTCACTATACACTTTAACGGTGTTTGCAATCTAAGAAACCGCATTGACGGCTTCCCGACTGACCTTCGCTGAAATCGTCGCAGAGACAACTCTTGTCCCGGGGGATTTTGGCTTAACAATATACCTTTGAACTGTAAGTGCAAAAGACTGGAGTTCGGCTGCTTCATCCAAGTTAGTGACATATCTTAGATATAGTGGAGTTTGCTTAACCAGACTATGCGGTTAATGCCTAATATTTTTGCCATGCGTAGTCTGATTCTCAAAGCTATCGTCAGTTTTCACCAAGCATTCTGCTAAATTTGGAAGAGAAAAAGGTGATGGGACCTGGTTGATTGCATTTCATACAGGCAGATCTTACAGTATTACTTCGCTTTGAGTGCGGTACGATTTCTTGCTGCAGACTGACTTCCAGTTAGTGATCTTATCGTTCATCCGCTACTCGGATTTCGCTGTTAACCAGTCGCAATTCTGGACAAGAATAAGGATAGACATGGCGAGTGGTATGATCGAGCAGTAGATAAGTAAATAATATCTTACAGATCTTCCTCTTTCGTACCTGTTGAGGTTACACATTTGCACACTTCGGATGTTATGATAGGACTTTGCAAACGAGCGGAAAGCGCCCCGCATGCGAACGGAGCAGTTGCTTAGACGGCTGCTCATGTTTCGGCTACGCGCTGATTGGTTTGCTGGAGCGGGTTTGTTTAACTGGTTAAAATGGAGAATCCCATGAGTGCAGCAGCATTGCTAGTTTGATAAAAATAACTTACATACTTATATCGAGGTTGCTACGTGCTTGTCAGGTTGTAATGTTTTCTCTGCTCGCTTTGCCGAATAAACAGTTTGTCCCTGAAGGACCGAGTTCTGCGACACAATGTAAGAGAAAACCAAGCCACGATTGCCTAAAGGTGCTCAGTTGCTGATAGGAGTGTAACAAGCTGTGCAACCATCTGCACCACTAAACATGCCAGAACACAGTTGATAAATCATTATCGAATCCGGAAAGGCTAATGAGTCGTATTCTGTGTACTGGTTCATCTGAGTGCTCAAACGATCGCATATCAATTGGCGATGTTGGAACATACCATCAGAGATGAAGCACGACATGTCTGGGAAACGAGGCAATATGAAAAGTAAGAAGACCAAGCTGATCTGTTAACTGTCGTCCAAACATTCGGTGATTGCTGCAAAGGCCAGACAAAGGAGATGTATCAGCGTTATCACTTTTTACTGAAACCAAGGCTTAAACGATACTATCGAGAAATATGTTACGGAGCTGAAGATCCTGGCTAGTTCCTGTATTTTTGTAAATGTACGGCTGACAGTCTCATCCGAGCTAGAATCGTGCTTGGCATCACCAAGCAGTTGTTGTGGCAACGACAGGTTTCGCTCAGGAAATGTCTTGATATCTGTCACAGTAAATCATCCGCTGCAAACCATATCCAGCAAATACAGTTGCCGAGTAAAACACAGCCTTGTGCCGTATTCAGTTTACCTGACAAAACTGCGAGGCATTTGATTAAGATGCACGAAACTTGCAAATTCTACGTCGCGCGACACTCCAAGTTTCACGATCAAGGTCTAGCGTGGGGCCGAATTTGCGCCGGATGCTACAGACGACATCATTTCGCTCGATGTTGTCAGTCTTCGAAGGTGAGTGCACTCAGTCGTGACACAAAGCTCCCCAACTCTGAAAATTCCATCAGCAACGTGTCGCGAACAGCACCAAAGAAGTGCGTATATGCAAATTTATTGGTTGGTGACGAGACGTTGCGTTTCACTTGGCATCGGGTGCTACCATGTACGTAATTGCTGCAAAGCTGTCCCCAGGAATTTGTGTGCGATCTGAACAAGGGGTTCTGCGCACGTTGAATGGTTCCAAGCTCCAGCCAAATGGATTACCCACAATAAATCCCAAAGATAGCTATTTACAGCAGTTGGATTTCATGGTCGTGGAGGAAAGCCTCAAGCCGATTTTCAGTATTTATTTCGTTCAATGTCTTGGATATATTCATTTTAACTATGACTGTTTTGTGCATGCGTGTAAAACGGAGACAGATGTTAGTTAGCTGTATCCGTCCGTGTTTAACCCAGGTTTAGAGAAGTTTGAAAGTTCTGTTCATTTGTCACTATATCCGTCAGTGAGACCGATTGCGCTGACAGCTAGAAGGGTTCCTTTTGCCTTAAGTGTAACGTTCGCCACCGAATTAAGTAACTTGACGCAATTGGGCACAGTCGGTTAGACTGACCGACAGACTGGGTTAGCCAAGTCGCAATTGTTGCGAAAAAGGACGGTGGTTTCATCCTGTGCATAGGTCCCAAGCCGTAGAAGGTAGCTTGCGTAGAGAACACTATGCACCGCTTTCGTTAGCTGTCCTGTCGCGTTTGGCTAAGGTGAATTACTTCGAAAAGTATGGCCTCTCATTGACTTTCTGGCCCGTCGTCATAGATGAGAAATCCAGTTTCCCGACGACATTTACCACACCGTTCGAGCGTTTTCGCTGACCACTTTTACCTTTGGGTTTGAAGGTCTCGAGTAAAATATTTCGAAAGCGGTTAATGCAAGCTGTTTAAGACCTAGATATTGTAACATGTTTAGTATACGATTTACTGATTTACGGCTCAACCGAGCAGGAACTTGACGCTAATCTGCACCACGTTTTGCATCAATACGTGCAAAAGAACATAAAGCTCAAACGCGAGATGGTTGGGCTCCGGAAACCGGAAGTGATTTTTCACGTGCATTTTCTGACTTCTAAGGCAATAAAAATCGATCCTGATAAAATCAAGGCATGCAAGAGATGCCACAACATAAGGACCTCAAGACTGTTAGTCGTTTAAATAGCATAACGAATTAATGGAGCTTTTTCTTGCCAAAATTTTCTGCCATCGTGACGCCCATCCGGTGACTGACTCACAAAGGTGTAAAGTGGAGTTGGGGAGAAGGGTCATAGTTGAGGTGCAACAGTGATTGTTTCCTATGATCCAGCTCTACATTTGGAGATGCAGTGTGATAGCAGCCAAAGCGGAATAATTTGCATTCTCCCAAGGAAGGTAAACCTTTGGATTACCGCAGTCCGGCGCTCACAGTGGCGGAACAGCGCTACGCGCAGATAGAAAAGGAGAGAGCCGCCGTCGTCTAGGCAATGGAGTGATTCAACCACTTCAAATTGGGAAGGAAAGCTACAGTGTATATTAACCACAATAGTTAGTAAGTCAAGAATTGTCCTTTGACGTCTTCAGCAGATGGTAATAAAGTCCCAAAAATATGTCGTTGCTTTGGTGTACACTCCGGGGAGGTAAATTTTCATCGCGGCCGCCCTGTCATAAGCTTATCTTCGGTCAGTGGAACACCAACAGAAAGTCCTCGAGGCGGTCAATCCCGAACAGCACCCAGCAGTAGCGATAGATCGCCAGAGAGGTTAAAAGTTTCATAAGGAAGCACACGCGACGCGCTTGACGTTGCGCCACGTAATTGTGAAGTGATACGCAGATAAATAGGATAAACTTCCGATGGAATCAACGTCTTTCTTTAACTTTCGGGAGGAACTAACGGTGTTTGACGGCATGCTGCTTATCAGGAATCGCTTATTGTTCCCACCGCAGCTTTGCAAAGAACTGCTAGAACAAGCTTATCGAGCCCACTTGGGTGTTAGCTATAGTATTAGCAGAGCACACGAACTGATGTTCTGGCCCGGCATGACAAAACAAATCTGAGAGCATGTATCAAGCTGTGCAGCTTGTAGGTCCTACGAGGCTCGCTAGGTTAGAGAATCATAGTTGTTGCTTGAGACCCCAGATCGATCATGGCAAAAAGTAGCGGTAGACTTTCGATATGGCTCTCACCCATTACTGCACGCCTCCACTCCTATGCTTACATTACAGTGACGGTCCCAGTGACCGTATTGGTAGAAGCCGACTTCAAAGTCAACAGTAGCCACGACTGTGATTTTGTGTCGCAGTTCAAGCCACATGGCGGGTGCATCAATACCCGTAAATCAACTTCTAACCGCTGTGTCATGCACCGATGGCCGAGCTCAGTGGCTCAGTAATCATGATGAGAGCTGCCAAGCTCTAGGCGCCGAGTTCCACTCCCAGCTCTACTATGTCTAATGGCTATGAACCAAGACGAAAACTTTGTAGTAAAGAACAGGGATGGGAGAGAGCCACAACGAAATACTTCACTTCGGTAACGGTCCCAGTGCACGTATTGGCAGAGGTTGATTTCAAAGTCAACCGGGGATACGATAGAGATTGCGTGTCACAGTCCCAGACGCACGGCGGTGTTCAAAAACAGAAAATTAGACATGGACTTGTTCTGAGACAAAAAGCGGTAATATTTAACTACTGTGGACAATTACTGTGACCTTTTTGACATCGATGCTCTTACAGATGCCACCACGGAAGCAGTTATCAGCAAACTTGGATGTCACTTTACCAAACACAGAATTCCGGGGAAACTGATCTCCGACAATGACACGCAATTTACAAGTGCTGCATTCCAGACCTTCGCAAACTGGTGGGACTTTTCTCATGGACAAACCAGCCCGTATCACAGTCAGTTTGATTGAAAAGCAGAGGCAGCGGTCAAACAAGCTAAGAGGCTATCGTCGAAAGGCAGTTCTATTCACGAGGACCCGTATTTAATCTTGGAGATTCGGAATACTCCATTCCTGAACATCGGTCTCTGTCCAGTACAAGGTTCGTACAGCAGAGAGGGGAAAACCCTAATACATACGATGGCTAAACCCTTACTCCCTCTCTCACCATCGCATGTACAACTGCGAAGGAACTTAACAAAACGGTTGACAGATCAAAAACGCTATTATGACCGCGGGACCCGGGGTCTACAAGAGCTATCAGTAAATGATGAAGTTTGGATCCAATAAATATCGGGTGTAAGCAAAAGATTAAAGGATGGTGTGGCGAAATAGAAGTTTGGAGAAAAATCTTATGAATTCAGTACCAGAGCAAAGACAATCCGAAAGAAATGCGTACAGCTGAGGCGACATCGGGAATGAGAAGGTTAACCTGCAGCAAAACAGTTAACGCTTTACGGAAAGTTCACAACGACAGAGACAACAAAGACGACTAGTATCGCAAGTGCGTACGGAGTCTTCTGCGATACCGATGTAGATGATCTCGAAAATGTGAAGGATGCCATAGGATTGTGTAAGCAAGTAGAAAGCTTGCCAACTGTGAACAAGACACCTGCGCTTGTTTCGGCTATGCACTGATTAGTTCGCTGAAGCGAGTTTGGTTAATTGATTAAAAGGAAGCATCTCTAGAGTGCGCAGTGTCGTTAGTTATGGAAAGGACTTAGTTATTTATATCGAGGTTCCCAGGTGCTTGTCCTGCTGTCATTTTTGCTGAGATCGCCTTGTTGAATAAAGCGTTCGTACCTGACGAATCGTGTCCTGCGACAGATGATACCCTTTAAAACAATACGAGCTGGCTAAGCCTTCTTTAACTAAAGGATGGTAGTCTCAAAACAACAGATACATTTGGCTTGGGGCTTTTTTGAATTATAATATGCTTGATTTCTGCCATTTACTTCCGTGTTGTTACCTGACCCGTTGAGTTGAACGACATTTTGTTCTTTTCCCGCTTTGATAGTGGCGTACATCAGTCTTGCGAACGGTAGCCGGTTTTAAAATTATTAGCACTCAAAGAGAATTAAAACCCAATCCGTAATGTAGCATACGTCACGTGCACTGTTTTTCGTTACTATTTAACTAGGTTGAACCTATATCTGCGAGACGTCACACGCACAACCCAATGACAGTGGTCGCTTTACAGTCCTCCTACAACTTTAAATGTTATCAAGTCAATCTACTTTCACTCATCACTTTAATGGTTACATCTTACCCATAAACTGCTGCGGCATCAATCCTCTGATTTCTTTCTTGTTACGTATCATGATTAACCGCTTATGGTATTTTTGTTCATAAGAGTCGATATGGTTCAAATAATCGCGTGTCAAGCCATTATCCGCCTAAAAATATTCCTTTCCATTTGAGACGCATATTTCTATTTATTACCATACGTACAGAGTGAATCTGGTGACCCCAACGTAGCTCACCATTTATTTAATCCGTGTTTTTCAATTCCAGCTTCTGACCCTGCCTTTGGATTGTAATGCGCCATCTTAGTAGGAGCAACGGTTCACCTTGAAAAACACAACCATCGTTTTGCTAGGGATCGCATTCGTAAGTCCAGATCTGATTTGGTCTTAATTTTTTTCCTTTCAACTAACGATAGAAAGCGCTGGGAGTAGGATTCGGGAGGTACTTGCTGACAGGGAACAACTTGCTCACCAGACTAATGGGCAATGTCAGCAATACTTAAAACAAACTTTGCATGTTTTAATATTTTATTCTGGAGTACCCTCACGTTTTACCATTTAGTGTTGAGAAATTTATCACTAATACTATACGTTCCACGATCTCTTGTGTGTTTTATACGATGTTGGTGCGGAAGCAAGGAATTTTGTTGCGCACTAGAGTCCCGGAGTGTGCTCAGCATCAAGATCAAATTTAGGTGACATCAATGTATCGGTCGCTTGACTGAGCCTAAGGACACGAACAGTAAGCCTAACAAAACATAATTATCATCTCCAGTGTGCTAATACTGGATCAGATAGGACGCGGATATGCAACGGCATGCCAGATTCGAGATGGTTTTGCGATCTGTGTGCGACCACGCCAATAGTTAACGCCTTAAGTACACAATCTCAGAGGTTCCAAAAGCTGGTAGAAACGGTCAAGATGATGTTGAAACTGAAAACACTTTACCGAGAACTCACCAGTTAACTTAGCGATATGCCCAGTGCACAACGTCGGGTGTTTCAATAGCAGATTAACACCTGGAAACACAGCTGCCAATTCCCAATATCCCCAGGCAACTCAGCCGTTCCTGAACCGTTTCTTTCCGCTCATTTTTGATAATTACCCCCAATCTCTTTTACTATTCCAAGCCTTAACGACAATTAGGAAGTAATTCAACGCAAATGCATCCAAGAAGCTTTTAACTTTAACAGTCGCAGTTTCTGGGGCTATGCGTTATACTTAACGCGAGAGGCGATACTGCAATAGTAAGTACGAAGTCACCGGATCCTTGAAACTCTGTTGAAGAAAAATCAGCAAAAGCGGGATCTTTAATGTACAAATTTTCTGAAAGCAACGTCGCATACATTGAAGGCAAACGGCTGGATGATCTGCTTTTCGATCAAGCGCAGACGAGTTTCAATCACAATTACCTTATAAATGCCAAGCTAGGCATCTTCGGGTCGTAATGTATTATGTCGTTTAGATGAAAGTGGGTAGGTTTCCAGCAGTTTGTTTTTGATATTGATCCTATTTGACCCGGGTCTGTATAGAATATTGGTTGAGCGAGCGTAAACGAGAGAAGCAAAGTCTGCTAAGGTATTGTGTGGATATCGTAGCCAAATGCGTCTATGTTCACAGCGACGCTCAGTATTATGAACAGGACAGACGTAAAACAAACCCTCATACAGGATTAATGGTGCTATGTTCATGAATATTTGTGCTTGAAACTTATTTTATCTGCCTTTCTCCCAGAGCTACCTATATCACCATGCTGCAAAATGTGAACTTCAAGGATAGTGGGTTCAGTGCTTTAAATCAGTCATAGAGCACATGGGCCAGTGTAACGCTGACAGTAGCTTTGGAAACTTTTACCAACCTGACTTCAGTTAAAGTCGGCATGATTGCAGCAAGTAAAGATCACCCTACACAACTATGTAGGCCCACTCTATTCACTAGGCAAAATGCGCAGCCAGAGAGGCTAAGGAAAACTTACCCGAATCAAATCCTAAATGACTCACAGAACGCACCCTGAATGAATGATTATCAGCTGATCAATCGCACTTGGTTTGATTAGCTGTCGGGATCCGGAAAACTTTTATATTTGTAAATCCGTTTTCAGGCTTTTCACAGTATGCTTAACTGGCATTAGCTGCGTCAGGCATGAAAAGCTTAGGATCCCATTTCCACAATTCAGACTTGGCTGCGGCCAAAGGATACGAGTTCCAAGACCGCGACTATTTAAAGGATATCTCCTTCGAAAATACTACTCTATCAACGACGATATGGGTAATCATCCTTTCATTAAGTAATAAGAAGTCGTAGGTTACAAGATTGTGTCATGCCGTGTCTTGTGTTAACTTCCAAACGAGTAACATTCAAAAGGTAACGTTTAGAAAATATCAATAGTTTACTATCGGAAGGTTAATCACAAGAGAAAGTTAAACATGACCACATGTTGAAGACGTATAGAGAAATCCAAGGGAGCTTGTGCATAATAAAGGGTTTCGTATGAATACATGGTGTTGGATGGTGCTTGTTTCTGTTCGCTTGCATAACAACCTCCTCGTGATGCCAGCTGGGTGGTTCGGGATTTTCCCGTCCCAACAAATGGTGCTGCGGCAGTGTTCCAGGATGTGATTGGTATTCGCCTGGCAAACATTCTACCTATAAATAACCACAAATGTCTGTTTAACAACACTGCGACGTGGAGGACGTGACTCGGCACTAAATAAAGTCACTGCTCCCTGCTTCATTCTGGCGAAGCATTGTATTCCAGCAAGTTGATGCTGTAATTTCGGGGAGCATTGGGCCCCTGTTTGGCAAAGGAACAAACGAAAGGCGTATGAACTGATCAATCAGTCACCGGCTCCCAATGGGCGCGATTCCCTGAACTCGCTCCGCTGCCTTGCGGGCAGACTATTCAGCCAAATGCTCGTGGTGGTGTCCCCTACTTCAGCACCCTACTTCGGCTTGGGCAACCGGGTAGTATCTCGTCCTCTGACAAAACCATGAACTTTGATGTGTTGTGTTGTGTTTTCTTTTACTATTTCGGTACCTTGTTTTGAGTTACATGGTTTCCGATGGCTCAATATCTATTTATAGACGGTTGCAATATATATATATTTATATATATATATGCTTCCACAGCAAATTAAATTAAACTGGAGTAAAAACCGAGTAGGGGTCGAATTGAAGACCCGTTTCAATCAGGTGTTCGGCACTCGATGAGCAGGTCTCTTGTTCGTTGGCAAAGGTCCCGTGGGTGGTTGCCTTGTCAGGATAGTGATACGCTTAAAAATGTACTCTCTACCCCGCTTACACAAGCACTGATCTAATGAAACTGCTTCTACAGTTGTACATCAATAGATAACTAGGGTGCATTGCGGCGGAGACCGGCTTGATGGGTTTGGCTGTGTTCAGGGGTAGATTCTTGGTCGCTCAGAGGGCAGAATTTAGCAGAATTGAATGCACGTCATATAACAAGAGTTGTTCCTCGTCCTACCGGCTTGGCTAAAATCTCACCTATAAACGGTAGTCGCAAAGCATTTACCTCGATGGAACAGATCGATGTTTATGTATGCGGAGTGAAAGGCATATTCCTAAGTGTATCGCTAGCATGACAAGGCAAACACAACGGGACCTTTGTGGACGAACAAGAAAACTGCCTAAACGATTGTCGAACACCTGATTGAAGCTGGTCATTAGGTCCACCCCTACTCGGCGTTTACTCCAGGGCGCAAAAGTTTGCTGCGGCAGCGACCGGAAACAGGCATCGTCCCAAATTGTGCATCTAGAGGAAACAGTTTATTACACTCAAAATCACATGAAGTTAAAACAGTTAGTTCTTTTTACAAATTAGAATAACAGAAAATTAATAAGAACATTGGTAGATGCGCGCATTGCGTATGCTCTCATTAGTGCCATTAGATTAAAAGGAAATAATTAAAATAATAATTATAGGTTGTCTCCAGACTAGTCGGAAACATACTCAAAGGATGTCACCTAACTGAGCACCTGCAACAGGGCGAATGGCTGCTAAATCCATAAGGCCACGGCTGCCAAAGACTTTTGCACGTATAGGGCTGGTTTCATTTGGTTTATCGCCACGACCTCGGCGAATCGCAAGAACCGCAAACTACGATGACGCAGAAGAATCCGGAACGCCGTGACAGCGTTAACCCGATGATGGGATTCCCAAATGTGCCTGCCCACTGATGACGCTGGTGGCTTACGTGAGCTTGGAGCACTAGAGTCGAGTTGGTTTACCTCCCGTTGAATCCAGTTGGGCAGGTGTTTCTTCACTCTGGAGTTCGAAACCCTATCGGTTCTACTTACGTAACTGACTCCGCGGTCAGTCCCTTTTCCTTGAATGAACTTAACAATAGCCCCTGGGTTCTGTTAACAACGACAGCGTCAGCGGCGTAGTAGATTCTCTGAATGTCAGAGAATAAATGTTCTATTGTTCTCATCATGGTAACGTTGCCCTTGAATAGAATTTCAATGTAAAACTTTTCATTAGGCGCTGACAACACCATTAATTTCGGCTACCTGACCTGAATGTGTTTCTCGAAGAAACGTTTAGGGTGACTGCCTTCCATACCTGTTCTGGTAATAGTCCCCATCTCCTTAGCCAGACAATCACGGGAACAAATTCGTCTGGCGCAGACAGAGTTTCCACCAGCGCAGTGTGAAGCTCGTGCAGTGGAGATATTGCCCAGACCATGTCGGCTTCCGGTACACCGGCCGCCTAACGAGCCCGGTATCCCTTCAGCTGAAAATGTCCAGAAACGGAAGGCGATTATTCGACTCGAATTCATGAGTAACTTTTAAATTGCTATAGAGGCTATGCAGCTGTTTGGCCAGGCATTCCGTCTGTGTTATTGAGGAACGGAACACGAGTATGTCGTCAGCGTAGAACTTGTAGGAAGGCAGAAGTCAAATATCCCAGCTCAACTTTCAAGCATTATTAAGATAAAGGCTGCTAATACAGGCCACAGGAGACTGCCCCTATCCACTCCATCGATTTGACAATTAGAGGTCCATTGGCAAGAGAATCCGATGTTTACCTTGCACAGCATCAAGGACTGCCTGAGTAGATCTCTCGGTATTGGTACATGGACTTTTACGAACTCCATCAGTTGACATAGGTAACCAACCGGTTTGAGTAATGGAATGTTAATGAACGACGATTGAACGTCCATAGAGCATTTGACTTTACCAGCTACATTGATGTGGTCGGGATCCTAAATAATTGCGAAGGAATCCTTAATACCGTGGGTATTATAATACTGCCTAAAGGGGCTAAGATTCGCACTAGCCAACGCGACAATTTGTGCTGTGGGGAGTCCACCACTGATAACATTGATCTTGGCTGCATTCTTCCTTGTGCGTCTGAGCAACCCCTAAACTGCGGTGTTAATGAACGGTTCGGTTTCAATGTCTTGTATGTCCCATGCTCAATGACACGATGTAAAAGAAGTAATTCTAAGCAGTGCTTATTGCGGGCATCAAACTCTAACAGACTCTCTGGCTGATCAATATTTAGGAAATTGCTGTCATCACTTAGTCTGTTCAGCATTTTCCGAAAGTAGTCGCTTTTGTTCATGACTACTGTTCCTGAACCTTTGTCTGGTATCAACACTTCTAAAACCTTATTCTTTAGCGCGTCTATTGCTTGCCGGTTTTTACTTGTTAAGGCATAGTTTTCGCTTATTGGAAGCACGAGGACTTCCTGTGACAAGTCAGTTAGCTTGTTTCTAAAACAGGCAGCGCATTCCGGGAACGTTGGCTGAATTTCTGTCAACTGGTGGAAGGAATTCTCAAACAGTGCTTTGAAGAACAGATAATTACATTTAGTAGACCTAGTAGCTCCCAAACGTAGAACATCAAGTATCACTTCTGGTATGTTCAGGACATGCGTATGAGGATGACAGGTAGCGATTTCCTCATTGGCCTCCGTCAAAGTGTACTGCAGGTGCCGCCTACCTCTTTTATCATAAGCTCAACAAAAGTTTTGTAAAAATGATTGAAGAATATATGACCAAACAAGGATAGGTCCGCAAGAACTGGCATAAAAAGAGCGTGAATCTACATCAGGCTTGTTAATAAAGGTTGTAGATTATTAGCGGCTTTTGTGCGTAGTGTATTTTCCGTAGAAAGCTGAAGCTACGATCAAGCTTTGCACACCAATCTGTCTCGACGGAGGATCGAACCTCAGACATACGGATTAACGGTACGTTGCTCTACCATTGAGCTACCGAGGACTGACAAACAGGTGCGCAATTTACTACATGATTTCTGCTTGGTTCGCGAAGTACTGCCAATAAGCTCACAGTGTCTGTCCTGGTGTTGCAGATTGGCTCACTCACCCGTCACTTCCCAATGAACCGAAGAATCTGTCCTCCTGATGTTCAAAGGGCCATAGTAAATGCAGATTATTGGTGGTATTTGTGAGTGGTGTAATGTTCGTAGAAATTAGAAGCCACGATTAAACTTTGTACAATAATCTGCCTCTACGGGAAATCGAACTTTAGACATTTGGATTACCGGTCCTCTGCTTTAACATTGAGCAACCGAGGACTGACGACCAGGTGCGCAATTTATACATGGCTTCCGCTTGGTACGCGACGCATTGCCAATAAGCTCACAGTATCTGTCCTGGAGTTGCTGATTGCCTCACCCACATAATCGTAGCCTCTACTTTCAAAGAAAATTGCACTACTCTCAAAAACCACGAATAATATACATTTCCCATCGCCCTTTGAACATCAATAGGACAGATAATTCGGTTCATTAGGAAGTGACGTGCGAGTGAGCCAATCTGCTTATAACCTTAAATTAGGGCTGGTGACAAAGCTGTCGGCTAGAAGGTCGCAGAGACTTACTCTCTTCCTGTGTGTGCCAGTCATGGAACGCTCTTCCCCCCACTTTGTGTTTACTGAAGCCCTGACGTCGGTGTTTCCAACCTATTTTGCGAAATATGACCCGTGTACATTGAGCAATGATATAACGTGACAAGCAATGCACCAACCAGCATTTGCCTATACGGTTGCGTTAATCTACTTTTTGTCATCCTCTTTGTTGACCGCATGCTGTGTCCTCCAAACCGCATCTTTCGATTCCCATGTTTTCTTTTACTAGTTAGCGTCCTTCACCCTAGCCAACCCATGGAAGTTGGTACTTGTGTGCTCTATTACCCGTAATACACGAGTGTTCCAGTATACATTCAGAACTAAGCTAAGAAGGAGGTTGCTAGCATTTACGGTTATTAAAGTTAAGCACGTCGGAAAGTCAAGTGCTGACGAAACGCCTGCTAAAGCTCAAAAGTATTTTCGGTCAATTCTGTTCCTGCTCTTCCCCTAAGAAGTATTGATCTGTTTACTGTCTTGCACTAGTAATACAACTGATAACGCCTTCTGGTGTGTTCCACATTTGAGTTCTTGGCTTCTGTCTAGATTTCTAATTACTACGAATCTGCGTCGGCTCGGCTAGCACTTATTTTGCTATCGACAAAGGTGAACTCCAGCAGTATCTGGAGTAGATCCCGATCTCTGTTGGTCAAGTACCGCTCCCGTGTCTCAGTGGCATAAGCTGCTGGCTATTTGGGAACGCAACTAGCTGTCATGGGTTTAATCCCCGGAAGGAAAGAAGGAGAGAATGAACCCCAACGACGAGCTGAACGAAAGAGAAATGATCATTTATTTCTATTCCGGTGTGGTAGTTGAGCACCCTAGCAAGTAGTCTGATTGCCATAAAGCAAATAAAACTAAAATTAATCCATCTACTTATAGGCAACATAAGAAAACCTTACTGGGCTTCAAAATATGCTTTTTGGTTTAATGGCTACTGACAAGTAAAGTCCTTATACCTGAAGGCCAAACTCTGTCCTCTGCATAGGCATTAATCTGCATGGAAATCTAGAATGTGGTAGGACATATGGCAGATCGATTTCGATTCATGATGTTCGGCTATCGTTCCTCTTTGTTTCGTGAAATAACCTGCTGCCTTCTGGTGTAAGCCAGAGTATTCATGGTTTTAATCCACTGAATGGGACAAGTTGGATGTGCCACCCCGAAGAGCCTCAGTAGGGCGAAAATATTGTCTGGTGCTTTTTGATATTAGTAGCAGAACATTTGCGCCTCTAATCTATTTGCGATTATCAAATGAACCTTACGAAGTTCTTCTAATCATTAGTAAAGCTGAACTTTTTGATACGTACATTTCATCCGTAATAACGGAAGGGTTTACATGATGGCCGAAGTTTAAAACAGTAGGCATCAGCAGTATGCCGGTATGCAGTATCGATGCTGCCGCACAAGCACCAACAGTCGCACGTGGGCTATGGACACTGCGAGGCTCGCACAGTGCCTACGCATGTTCGAACTAGCGCCCTCAGATTACAAGGCAGGCTTGTGATACTAAAGGTCACGGGCGGACCTTAACTTCAAGGAAACTTAGTTGTTAGAACTCACCTATGAACTTGTTTGCATTGATGCCGCCCCAGTTCATAAGCTGTTGAGCAAGCAGTTCACGATGGCACTCATAACTGTTCGTTACGTAAGTTAGTACTAGATACTACCCATGAGGCAACATGTGCCCGAGCAAAGCCTTCCACTGATCCAATACGAATTATTTACTTAGGAGTGACAGTCCTATGGCATACTTTTCCACCTGCCTTTTCTACATATGTTTCACGGATTAATCCATTTCAGGAAGGGGTAACGATAAAGCGAATTCAGGTGTGTATAAACATGATGAATAGCATCAAGTCAATGGCAACCAACTAGTTCTGCCATAACCCTCATACATGTTTGATTAGATCATTGTATATCCGTTGATGAAACGTGGCTCCCATCCACTTGCCTCCCGGTCTTATTCCTTCGGCTTTACACCGAATATGGGGTTTGTCGTTGGAGCTGTGGTTGGTGAAGCGCAAGCCACCCATGGTCCCTCAGTAGGCGCAGGGGTCTTGTGGCTGGCCAGAGTGACAGGCAAATCCGAAACCGGATGCCGCCACCCATGTACGTATGTGTGTGCCTTATGCCGCGGTTGATGTTGCATTCATGATGCTTCTTCACCGCAGTTGGGCTAAATAAACTTACACTTATAACTGGGCCATTTTAAGCTGCATAAATTTCCTTCCACTTTGTTTGGTTTGTTCCGCCTACCTTAATAATCTTCTATTAACTTGCCACGCTGCTTATGCTAGATGCGTTTATCTTCGAGAACATTGTCGCGTTTGTAGCATTTTTAAGCAACTTATGGACATTTTTTACTTGTGACAGATGCATTGCTAACCAACTTACTTCATATGCCAATTTAGCGAAGAATTGCATCACCGTATCTCTATGTATTACTAGATTTATTTCATTTCATCTTGTGGTTTCAAGTTATTGGCTGTTGCTTGATATCCCCGTGTGGCTGCGCTTGATGTGCATGTTGACAAGGTGCATACCTGCCTATTACCCACTACCTCGTCCATATTGCCTCTAGGAGACAGTTGGTCTTTGCTGGAGGGGGCGGAGTGTACGGTTATTGTGGCCGTGCTAGGCTCGAAGAGCGGTTCCATGCACTTAGTGTGGAGCGGACTACGGTCCAGTCACCGCCTTGTGTGTGCTTGTATCCCAAATACTGCGTGCTTGTGTTTGCTTTTGCCGGAGTTTGGGTCAGCTCCTTTGATGAAATGTGGCTTCCATCCACATGCCTCCCGGTCTTATTCCTTCGGCTTTAGACTGGATATGGGATTGTGTGGATGGAGCTACGGTTGATGCAGCGCAAGCAATCCATGGACCCTCCGTAGTCGCAGGCGTCCTGTGGCTGGCCAC
>CALYDF020004769.1:0-15339 GCA_944474145.2 Dicrocoelium dendriticum | reverse complement strand
CACGCCATCTGTGGCTGATTGCTTTGTGATCTAGCTGGGAGAACTCCTGTGTTTGTGAGGGTGGGTGCCAGGTAGCAGTTTGTCCCGTCAAGTGCCGAAAACTACTGCTCGATAGATACAAGCGATGATCAAAGCAAAGAGCGAGCATTCTGTCTGCACCGTCTGATAGACTGTTATCGAAACCAAAACTACTCTCAAGGTGATGTTCGCTTATTGGAAGGCGGATAACCCGTGTGTTAAAGTCCCCGGCAAGGAAGACTAAATCAGTCCTTTTGGAGGAACGCATAAATTTATGTTACTGCTAGTAAAAGTTACCCTGGACTGCATCCGGCTGCAGTCCGTACGGGAGTAGGTGGAGACGACAAACAATGCATGCTTAACGTCTCGACGCCTGCTTAAATTACATGAACCTCATTTTCTCAATGCACATAGCCGACTGTTGACTGGGAACCAGTCAAGCAGAGCTGATTCAGCCTTGGCACTCAGTGCAACTTCAAAACCAGCTTGGATAGAGGCGGCTGCTTCTGGGTCTCCAGAAAGCCGCAAATGGTATTTGGCGTCAGGGGTTATCGGAGTGTTCATTCTGATGACGACGTTAGAGTCTTATAACCTTGTTTCTAAAGGGCAACCGATTTTTGCGGAGAGCGTTTCAAGAGTACGGGACTGACATGCTTGGCGTCCAATCTGCATCAAAATTGGAACATTAAACGCTGCGAGATGAATGGAGAACCAGGTCGGCGAAGAGTTGGAGTTACGGTGGAGTGAGAAGCGGTTGCGATCGCAGGACATTGGAAACCGGGGTTTGGCTGTTACTTGCATCAGTTGCGAGACGTGGTTTGATTGTGACAGTGATCAAAGAAGATATAAGAATATATATATATGTGAGAGACGGGCGGTGGGGTGATATTTGGATGGAGGTTGGACAGTTGAGTTAGCACAAATGATAGTCAGAGCAGGAGCAGTGGTACGCAGTGTGATCCATGATTCTCCGGTAGGCTGGATAAAACCCGGTTACCCCGGCCGAATTAGTGGGTTAACTTAAGGGGCCCTACCCCGCGCCTTTGATCAAAGATCTGACATACAATGCAGCAGGGCGATGTGATGGCCTCGCAACCCGTTGGGAGCCGGTGACCAACTCGATGGTTCGCACGCCTTTTGGTCCGTGAAGAACCAGGGACCCAACGCGCCCTTGAAGTACAATGCCTCTCATGGAGGGGCAAGGGGTACTGACTATTTAGTGGCCAGTCACATCCGCCACGTCGCAGTGTTGTCAAGCAGACATTTGTGGCTTTTTATAGGGAGAAGGTTTGCCAGACGGAAACCCACCATGTCCTAAAACACTGCCGCCTAACTGTTTATTGGAACGGGAATAACCCGGACCACCCAGTTGGCTCCAAGGTTTGCGCTGTGTAATCAGATTGCTTAGTCAAGATCCGCCATTACTCCTTGAATCCAGTGGAATCATGTGATGTCCAGGGGAGTCGGATGAAGAATTGCGCATACGAGTTGTCTTTCCAAGGTCATGTATTTTGGTTTCTTTATTGTGACATACAGGTGCTAGCGTAAAAACTTCGTGTCCAGGTAACGAAAGTGGACATGTCACGTGGTGAGTGCAGTTGATTGGTATGGACAAATCCCTCCTATCTCAGGCAAAAGTGCGATTCTTCATTCAAACTTTAGGATCCACAGGAAGATCTTGTTAATTCTCTTTATATCATGGATAGAATGATCAGAATACTAGGGCCGAAACCCGGAGTACAGGTTAAGTAAAATTAAAGGTTGTATATAATTTTGCTCATTAGTTAAGTTGTTGTCAGCAGAAATGGTCTTTATGTCCAAGTAACGGCTCCGTTATATGTCATCAGTAAAGCTCAAGTTAAGTAGAATATCAAAAAGTACATGCAGCACTGTGACGCGTCGAACGTCATTTTTGGATCACGGAGGAGACGCAGTAAAGCTGTGCAAGTCAACGTGAAATGCTTGTGCTAGCAATATCTGTCATCCATAGTGAATAAGGGATCGACGTAAAATGATACTTCCAGGCGAGTAAATTGTGACAATGTGCTTGCAGGGTGAGCTAAACTCGTTTGTTTAGATCCTGTGCAAGCAGCATCGGTCAAAATTATCTATGGACGGTTTCATTCCGATCGAGATTGAACTAGTCAGAATAGTGGTTTGCGTTTGAAATCAAGGCGAAGAGATCGACTATTTCAAATAAGCTGCCGTTGAGGATAGATCGGCCAATGCCCGATGAAGAATCGTATTACGCCGGTCGCCGTGTATGTAAAAACCTCGAGAAAAACGGGCAACAAACAATAGGCAACCAAACAAACATAAAGACAGCGATGCATCGTTAATCACTATAATGTGAGTGGAGGCATGCAGCGGTGCCCAGCAATGTGAAGGTGTGTAATTATCTTAGAATATATGATTTGCCGGCGCCTTCTTACATCCTGTCTCAGGCGTGATGTAGAATACAATTAGAGCGTACCAAGTAGTTTCTGCAGCGTGCATGGTCCAAAGAGATGTAAGCGGGTTCACAATGTTCTGCAAAATTATGGGTATTGTAAGATGCATAGATAAATCGGTGACGTGATAGGCACACTTTGCCTACAGGAAAGCCGTCAGATAGCGATTATTAACTTAGGTGAGGCTCGGGTTAACTGGACTGAGATGCAGTGCAAGGAGCAGTCTGTTCCTACAGCAGCGTCGAAAAGGGGACGTAATGTTTAGGTTCAGTTAAAGGCAGAAACATGCAAACAGAGGTGAGACAAGTTGGTAATGGAACAGCTGAGGTGTGAGCAACAATAATTACATTATTAGAAATCTGCCAGAGACGAGAGAGTTGGGACGTAGGAGACCCAACTATATGATATGCATATGGGTTATCTTGCATCATAATCCAAATGTATGCCTGATTGGTTGTACGGGAAATGAGCCGGGTGCTAGGTGGCTTTCCGTAGACTAGCAGCCATACTATGGTGAAACAGATAAGCAAAGCAGCAGCAGATAACGACATTCAAAATCGGAAGTAGATAAGTGTATTAGTATAGGACCGAAGCAATATCTAACATGTTGTTTACGGATGAAAATGTTGAAAAGACGGATAGATGTAAGCGAGTAGCATCACAATCCATAAGCAGGCTGTTAGGGTGAAACGGAAATAAGGCAGGACTTAGGTGGCATTCCGTAGTTTGGCAGGCATATTGTGTGAAAGCGAAGGAGTGAAGAAGCAACGGATAACGAAAGTCAGCATCGGAAATACATAACTGTAAGGTTATCCATATGTATAATACAAAATTTGTGGTACACAAATCGTGTCACGGGGATAATGGCTGATTAAGAAAACAGTGTGAATATTAAGAAAAGAGCAACGACAACATAAGCCATTCATTCCCGTTCGTCACTCCCAGTTTTTGAATGTTCCGGTTTGTTATTTAGAAGGAGGCAGAAGAAACACCGCAACAAACCGATAAACACGTGCGTCACTGACGTCGATCCTAAGTCATGGCTTCCAAGATCTTCAACTAGCAACTATTCGAATCTCTCATACCCCGACTAGGTAGTCAAAAACAACTGGCCTAGGCCAACTGCTTCGTCAAACTTTTCACGCGGTTTCTCCGTGTGGTAGTCTGTACACCAGGCCGTCTCTTCCAGCAGTGTCCAGCAACCGCAAACAAAGCACTACGCGGATAACACTGAACAGGCATGCATGATACGTGTGCTATCCACTGCAGTTGATGCAGGGACACGAGCTCCTCCAGCTAAGGTCATCCTTGTCTCAAGGCACGCTGTCTAACTTCCGCATAGTTTTCGGGGTGCCGCCACCAAGCAGGTGCAATGGACCGCAGACAGCGGTGCACGAAGAGCGATAGTCTGCTCAACTCATCTACACGAATGGGCCCGGTCTCGCATCCGTCGAACAGTTCTGCACGAACAGTTGCACGATAGACCAGCCCTTTGATGGAAAGACGAATGTGGTGGCGAAAACAGAAGTGCCACATCCAATAAAAAGCGAGGTGTGCTCTCCAGATGCGCATCGAAATCTCCTCTCCAAAAAATCCGTTATGAGTAATGCATCTTCCCAAGTAGACCAAGATCTGCACAACCTTCAGTGTCTCAACACCAGGAGTGAGTGTAGACGCAGGCACCCGCCATCATTAAAATAGGCCTTGCATTTGGACGGTGAAAAGTACATGCCATACTTTGAGGATTCAATCGCCAATCGTTTCGGTAAATAATGGAGGGCTAGTGAATCGTCATTCATAAAGACGATTTCATCAGCGTTATATAACTCAACAACTCAACTACCAGGGAGGAGCTGAACGCATTTGTTCAAGGAATCACCCTAAGCTTTTTTTAGGACATTCTCATTGGCAAACTTGATTATGAACGGACAGCTAGGACATCCTTTTCGAACTCCACTGGAGACCAAATATGATAGCATATTCATGTCAAAAGCCCTAACTCCCTTCGTGGTCATAACATGCAGAGCGCTCCGTATATAGACGAACTTCTTGTGGACACCATTCCTCATTAGGCATTGCCGCAGTACCGTCCGATCAACAGCTTCGAAGGCTGAACAAATATCCAAGAACACAACAATCGTTGGCCATTGATGCGGACGGTGGAGCTCGAGGATTTGGCTAGTTTGAAAGTTGTATCGACGCAGCCGCGATCTAGGAGAAACTCAGCTTGTTTTCCTCGCTGCCACGAATCGGTTTTAGTGTTAGCCTGCGAAGTATGGTGGACACAAGCGGTTTTCCAAAGATCGGAACTAAGCTTTCATCTCTGTATTTGAAGCAGATTGTGCGCAGGCACATTTTTGAAGATAGGGACAACTAACGATGCGCATTAATTTGATGGAAATTCCTCTTGCGACCATGTAAATGTATAAAGCCGAAGGAAGAATAGAAGGCCGAAGGAATATCCGGCATATTGCATAGGGACGATAATGTTGAAATGTCGGATGGATGTAAGCGAGCGCATCACAGGCAAATGAATCCTGTTTATGTAAAACAAAAAAGAGCCAGAAGTTAGATGGCTTTCATTAGATTAGGAGCGTAAAAGTAGCAGATAATAACATTCAGACCAGGAAGTAGATAGTTGTAAGGATGTAAGGCCGGGAGACTATCCAGCATGTTGTATAGGGATCGAATGATTAGAAAGCCGGGTGGGTTTGCACGAGCGGCATCATATTGCATAACCGTGGCTATGTTATGTTTAGGCTGAGTTCAAATTTGTGGTATATGTGTTCGATGATAAATTAAGCCCAATACACAAACCTGCTTATGGAAAACGCACTAAAATGTTCTTGGAAGTAATATTACTGCTTATCTAGCATTATGGGCTAAAATTGTTCGTTTGCTATGGTTGTTTTGATGTAAGGTTTGTCGCAATAGGAAAAGCTGGGGAAATGAACGTGGGATCTCTAAACCGAGCTGAAATTTAAGACAAAATGCGTTGATCATTGAATCCAAGCAGCAAAGTGTACCAACAATTATACCACATCGATGTATGGAATGAAATGGAGCAATTTGTAAAATCCATAAAAATCCCTGCTTTAATTATAAGTATATATATACATGCTAGGTATACTGCGTCGCTTAAAAATGGGAAAGGAATAATTGAAATGCAAGGAAATATATATGTGTCTATTGTCGTTCGGTATCCGAAGCTTATAGTTGGCAAATACATCTGGAAGTAATAACGTGCTGGTCAGTCTTCAGGCCTATTTTCCATTAACAGTGCTAATGGAATAACGATCAGAATTAGCCTTTTATAGAAATCATAAGCGTATAGATAGAATATTAGAATTAAAATTACATGCTTTAAAACATTAAGCTACCAAATGCAGTATACAAATACCTATTTAGATCTCGTCTAACATAGATGTATGCGATGGGGCAAAATTTTTAACGATTTTGTATATACGGTTGCTTATATATATATCATCAACCTCATCATCATACACGTTAGCTGGAGGTGGTGAACACCTCAGCTACTGTGCCGCAATACATAGAAAAAAGGAGAAAAATAGCAACTGGTGCAAGCCGGCTGAGCTACCGGTAACGGAAGAGCATCGTTCTGGTAAGCTACCAGCCGGATACTGTGCATCAAAAAATTAATTGCTATGCAAAATTATTTAAGGCTAAATAATGAGATTGTGGTTGGAGGTGGAGGCCAAGAGGGATGGGGTGGGGCAGAGAAACTCACAGCACGAACGCCACTGTGGTCGGCTCCTCGCCATGTCAGCAAGTGTGTCCAACCAAACGTGTTCATCGTCTTTCGGACCCCATCCAGGGAGCCGAGACGCTTCAACCGAGGCCAGCTCAGAAGTGAGGGCCTTCATTCCTCTCGACCAAGTCATCTCTTGGCCACCCTCCTCTTCTTCCATCCACACCCTAGGCGAGCAAACAAAGCACGACGCGGGAGTCCGTGGGCTGGCATGCGTAACACGTTTTCGAGCCATCGGAGCTTGGTGAGTGAAATAACAGTGCTGAGCAGTTCAGTTCCTTTTCCTGTGCCATAAACAAGGCGTCGAACACGCTCGTTGCTCACGCGGTGTTCCCACCAGATGTGAGCTAAATTACGAAGGCACCTGTGGTCGAACGTAACTAGCCTCTTCAGATCCGCTGCTTTAAGCGGCCAGGTTTCACAACCGTACAGTAGGGTCGAACGTACCGCTGCATTGTACACTCTACCCTTCAGGGCGAGAGTGATGTCGCGCTGGCGCCATAAGTGGCGAAGGTTAGCAAAAGCGCCCCGAGCTTTTGCTATACGGTTCTTGATCTCATCTTCAATCCCACGGGCGCTGATACAACTTCCGAGGTAATTGAATTTTTGAACGACTTCTAGCTGATCCCCACCAACGGTCAGCAAAGGAGGCGGTCCAAACCATGTCCATGCATTATATCCTGTGTTTTAAATGAAGGCAACAAAGGGAGTAATCTTACTTACCTCGGGCTGTTGTATATGATTGAAGAAATTCTTTGACTGGGGTCTCGCTTGTATTTTATATTACTATGACATATTTTCACACGGCAACCAAAGAAAACAACGAAGCCTTTGTATGCGGGTTTAAATACTCTCGCAATATTATGTGTCCATTGGCATGGTGACGAAAGCTGTTAACCGCTAAGATATAAACAGAACAATGAATAGGTGAGTTCCACACAAAAAATTTGATACACATAATTGGCCAGCAAGAATATCTTCAAATTTCGTAGTCTTGGCGAAACTAGTTGTTGTCACATTCACGATTGAACTAAGTACTGCTTGTTTCCCGATGTAATTTAAGCTGGTAATGTACAAAACATACCTAATTGTTATATGTTGTATACTCATTAAATCACCAGCGGTTCCAGGATGAAGCATTTCTGTAAAGATGCATTATGGGATTAATCTACCTAAAGTCTGTGAAATACAGCTTTGAAATATGATATAATAATGAATACATTTTTGCATGTAAGTATATAACTTGCTTGCGAGTGAAATGCTTTTTAAGATCGATTTTATACCATTAGCATTTGTTATAATTATTTGAAGAATGTATAACGATTCTGCTCTGGATATTAACTGTACTTTTAGTATTTAACTGCTTCGGAATAGCTTGTTAACCGCTGAACACCCTCGGCTACATTCGCACAGCAACTGCATAGTTAAACACTAAATTTGCGGTCACATCCAATCGGAATCCTATTAATCAGCATCGACGTGCTTAGCATTCTATAATTTTTGCCAGCCTTTTATTCACTTACGTTTGTTTTTAATCTTGTAAATAGACCATGCGATTATTCCATGCATCGTGAGCTCATACTTTCGTTTGGATTCATCCGACTACATGACTTAAAAAAAGGTATTTTAAAACCGTTTCACTTTAGTTGATGCTGTTGGCAGCGAGGCAATACATATTGGCATCTTTGGAAGGATGAATTTATTGTGATGTGATTTGCAAGGAACGCGTTGTTGATCAAAACGCCAAGTGCAGAAGCAACCAAAGCACAGCTCCGTTCAAAGCTGCGTTATCAACACATTCGAACTGCCTTTACAACTTTATCAATGGAGCACCACAACGAAATTAAAAGAAAACACAAAAAAACGTGCAACCAATATTTCTTAATTTGTTTTACATTTGAGACAGCTTTTAGGAAGAAACCACGTTTATTGCATGAAAGGTCACATATGTAATGAATATTTGCTACTCTAGCTTAACTTCGAAAATCTTTAAAACTGCATTGTTTCATTTTTTTCCTAACTGGCTTCCTTAAACCGATATGCAACGACGCGTATTTTACAGCGCTTGTAAACTTGTTTAGTGCATGCATTGGATGGCATTATGCGCATAATCTGTTATTTAGTAGTAGACGGGATTAACATTAAATTTGTTCTGGTGATGAGCTGAAGTAAATGCTGCTGTCGTTACCTACATTGAAAGTACCTTTGCCCATCGATGCTAACTTACATGGTGTATACGCTTTCGATTGTCACTGGAGAGATAGTTACTTAAGTTTTATCAATGTGCATATAAGTTCCCGAATGAAGGAATGCATGTCGAAGTGTTTTCTTTGCGCGATAGCGTGGCATACAGCCATAGCCAGACTGCCCGTCAATGCAAGCCACTGGCATGTACGATCCTTAGGTATGGTCGAGATAACTACGGCATTCAAGATTCTATTGCATCATATAAATTCACGGCCACTCCGATTTGCTGAGGGCCGTGCAATTAATATGAGTACATCGGCACTCCGTTTGCCTTATTACAGTGCGTAATTCATAAGTATGCAAAGAAGTGCGTCTATAGAGTACATAACGGTAGTGGTACGTTGCTAATCCATCATTTTCAGCACAAATTCAACCTTATATGCCGCATTGCAGTGCCGCCGTCATATGTGCCTAGTTGATGCTTAGTTTTCAGCAACCGGTCTCCCACGCCTCCTACCAATGCGCTGGCCCGCCTGTTGCCCAGGGTTCCCTGTATGCCGCATCGCAATGTATTTATCCTTGGTCGGATATGTATACACGTATGGAACAAGGTAAGTGTGAAACTACCTGATTGACACATACTATTCAGCACCTAGTGTCACTCGCAAAATTCCCTCATTCTTGCCTGTCTGCTGCAGGGTCGTTTGCGTATGCCACATCGCACTGGTTTACCATGAGTAATCACATCATTATATACTTAATTATAATTAGTTGTGAGGCTACACGACAAACGGTCACTTTGTAATAACCAGGTCTCCTTGCCTCTTACACACCCGCTCGCCTGCCTGATCTACTGTATTACCCATAGACTCTAATGGGATATGCCGCATCACAAAGCGTTATTCTTCAGCAGCCCTGACTCGCCTTCTACTCCTCTTTCGTCAGTAACCATGATGAAGCCTTCCACGTTTGCATCTTATTGCCACTCATCCATCCATTTGCTTTGCCTAAAAACGACATCTCGCCTATGCTTCCGTGCTTCACAGTCCTCCGCCAACTGTAGAACCAGTATTCGGGTATAACCACTTGCCGCTATGACGTCCACAAGCCACATGTTAGCCCACACATTTGACTGCTTGCTCTTTCGTATTACCTCTTGAACGACCCCATGGCACTTTTCTGTGCCACCTGCTGTCCCATAATTGTGTGTTGCATCCCTACAAGCTGGAAGTGCACACACACCGGTTTAAATGCGCCGCACCACTTGGTCATTGGTTCAGTGGGTGGGTTCATAATCGTCGACCGCAATCTCGACCGCACTATTCCACTGCCAGGTAGCCGGTAAAGTACACATAACCTACGCAAGTACTGCAATCAGCCCGCACAAGATACCTAAATTCCACTGCTTCATTTTCCCTTATTGCTTTCATTTTTCACTCGAACCTAACAGCAGGTGATACACTTGCATGCGGTGCTCGCACACAACCAACCATTTTCACTGTTGTCGCCTGGCAGATTATGAGCGTTTGGAACGTTCCCCAATTAGGCGACCGTATCCGCATGTGCTTCGAACGTCCCTTTGCAGAAACATGAACTAGCAGTCCGAGTAGGAAAAGAGTAGTCAGTTTCGGAAACTTCGACGGCGACTGACCCGAGAGCTCCGTTGCATTAAAAATGCATGGTGGACGCAGAAGGCGAAGCAGATGGAATGCTACGCCGAACACCGCCAAAACAAGGAATTCTTTGACTCCTTGAAGGCGGTGTATGGACAGAGCTTGGAGCCGCTGAGGACACGGATCGATGGTAGTTCAGGCACTACCTGCACCTAGACTGCAGACATAATGCAGATCTGGCGGAAACACTTTGACTGTCTCCTGAACAGCGGTCCAGAAATCGACTGGCCTACCTTGAACGGCCTGAAGCAGCACGATGTGAAGGCAGATCTGGCGGACACGCCGACACTGGATGAGACGCAGAGAGTACTTGCTCAGCTGCGAAACGGCAAATGTGCCGGAATTGACGGGATCCCACCTGAAGTATTGAAACACGGCGGACCCGCGTTGTTGACTGCGCTGCACCACTTGGTGCAACGTGTGTATGGTTTGAGGAGGAGGTGCCTCCTGAGCTAAAGGATGCCCTTGTGCTACCACTGTACAACGGCAAAGATAGCAAGCAATGTTGCACGAATTATCGTGGCATCAACTTGCTGAGTTGTGTGAGCAAAGTGATTGCCCGAATCCTGCTCAATCGCCTCGTGAGTCAGGTTGTGGAACCTAACGTGGCGGAAGAGCAATGTGGATTCCGTTCGGGTCGCAGCACTATAGATATGGTGTTTGCGGCTCGTCAGTTGCAGGAGAAGTGCAGAGAACGACACCAGCCATTGTACTCACTTTTTGTTGATTTCACCAGAGCATTTGTTACGGTGAACCGCGAGGCATTGTGGCTGGTGTTGGGTAAGTTTGGTTGTCCGCTTAAGTTTGTAAGTTTAATTGAATGTCTGCACAGTGGTATGCGAGCGCGGGTGCAGCTGAGTGGAGAGACCTCGGATGACTTTGCAGTTGTCTCTGGTGTGAAGCAAGGCTGTGTCTTAGCTCCTGCCCTGTTTAATATATATCTTCATGCAATGTTGTCTTGTGCTTTTGATGCGGCTTGTGCTTACGGTGTTCGTGTGGAGCACCGTATTGATTGTGGGTCGCTGAACATCCGTCGTTTCGGTGCGAGAACTCCAGTCTGTGAGACAACTATCCGTATGTTGCCGTTTGCTGACGACTGTGCGTTGTTCTCACACAGCGCGGATGAGTTGCAGCACATGACTAATGCTCTGGCTTCGACAGCGGCAAAAGTTGGGCTCACCATCAACACAAGCAAAACTGTCAGTCTCTTTCCGTTTTCACCTGAGGTGCAATCTTCAATATTGCCGCGAATCAGCATTGGTTCTGAAGTAGTGGAAACCACGTCCCGCTTCAGCTACCTTGGGAGTGTGATATCGACTGATCAGCAGCTACACGTTGAGTTGCGTAATCGCGTGTTGAAGGCGGCAGCAGCATTCGGGAAGCTTGAGTACCGAGTGTGGAACAACCATCAGCTTGCCATTTGCACGAAGCTGATGGTGTACAAATCCATGGTCCTGTCCGTTCTTCTATACGGCTATAAAACTTGGACGATGTACCGTCGGGATGTGCGATATCTCGAGCAGTTCCATCAGCAGTGTCTGCGACGAATTTTGCGGATCGGTTGTGGCGCCAGAGTCGCAGACACGGAAGTGTTGCGCCGAAGTGGGATGTACGCAGTGGACTGCATACTTTTACTGAGACACCTGCGATGGCTCGGTCATGTGAGCCGTATGGATTCGACGCGGATACCGATACAACTTTTATACGGTCAGCTGAGTATAGGGAAGCGGCACGTGGAGAAACCAAAGTTACGTTACCAGGACATGATTAAAGTGAGCCACACACGTTTTAATCTTGATTGCAGATCATGGGAATCGAAGGCGATTGATCGTGGTTCATGGCGCGATCTAATCACGAACGCAGTTGCTGAAGTGCGTGAGATAGCCCTCATGCATGCAGAGAAGAAGCGGCAAGTGCGGAAGCGGCAAACACCAATGAATTGTACTCCATCGACATCGAGCGCATGGTTCTGTAGAACATGCGTTCGCGAGTGCCTTAGTCAGGCAGGCCTAGTGAGCCATGAGAGAGGTCACTCGGGACCACTGCCGAAGCGCCGACGGGTCCAGCAGTGAACGTAGGCAGCACCGGCGCAGGGTTTGTAGGCACTCTGAATTCGATTTACTAACCGCGTGCTTGCATGCTAAGTCTCTTTATTTTAGGTGGTGGGTTTGCGATTCTCTCCTAATGTCTTTCTTTCTCATATAAATGTCTAGTGGGCCATGAGCTATGCCATTTGGGGCCTCTACAGAAGCGACGACGGGTCCTGCAGAGAATTACGGCGAGCCGGCACAGCGTTTGTAGGCACACTGAATTCGATTTACTAACCGCGTGCTTGCATACTAAGTCTCTTTATTCCAGGTGGTGGGTTTACAGTTTTTACCTTATTGCTTTTCTTTCTCATATAAATATCTCCCTGTACTCTATTCCACCAACTTGCACACATCGCCTGAGCCAATTGTATTCGATTTCCATAACATTTTTGTGTTCGTGGCATTCCGTGAACTTCACTTCCTGACCTCGTGCACTTGGCTAGCATCTGTTTGTAAACAAATTATTACATATGCTATTTACTTAAGGTTTATATCACCGTTTCCTTATGCATTAATCGTTTTTCTCTTTTTCTTTCTTTCTCTCTCTCTCTCTCTCAAGGTTTTGGCTGTTGTTTGATATCCCCGGTGTGGCTGCGCTTTATGTGCATGTTGACAAGGTGCCTACCGGTCTATTACCTACTACCTCGTCCATACTGGCTCCAGGAGACTGTTGGTCGTTGATGGAGGGGACAGGGTGCACGGTCCTTGTGGCCGTGTTAGGCTCGAAGAGTGGTTCCATGCAGTCAGTGTGGAGCGGACTACGGTCCAGCCACCGCCTTGTGTGCGCTTGATTCCCAAATACAGTGTGCTTGTGTTTGCCTTTGAAGGAGTGTGGGCCGGCTCCGTTGATGAAACTTGGTTCCCATACGCATGCCTCCCGGTCTTATTCCTTCGGGTTTACACTGGATATGGGGTGTGTGGTTGGAGCTGTGGGTGGTGCAGCGCAAGCCACCCATGGTCCCTCTGTAGGCGCAGGCGTCCTGTGGCTTGCCACAGTGACAGGCAAATCCGAAACCGGATGCCGCCAACCATGTATGTATGTATATGTGCCCCATACTGAGGCTGATGTCGCATCCTTGATGCTTCTTCACCGCAGTTGGGCTAAACCAACTTACACTTAAACTAGGTCTCTTTAAGCTGCATAAATTTCATTCCAGTTTATTTGGTTAGTTTTGTCTATCTGAATAGTCTTCTATTTGCTGGCCCCGTCGCTTACGCTAACTGCGCTTATCTTCGGTAATTTTGTTGCGTTTGTAGCATTTTTAAGTAACTTGTGGACATTTTTTCCTTATCGCGGATTCATTGCTAGCCCACTTACTTCATATGCTAATTTAGCGAAGAGTTATGCCACCGTATCTATATGCATTATTGGATTTATTTTATTTTATTTGGTCGTTTCAAGTGATTGGCTGTTGCGTGATATCCCCGGTGTGGCTGCGCTTGATGTGCATGTTGACAAGGTGCCTACCTGTCTATTACCCACTACCTCGTCCATACTGGCTCCAGGAGACAGTTGGCCGTTGCTGGAGGGGACGGAGTGCACGGTCGTTGTTGCCGTGCTAGGCTCGAAGAGTGGTTCCATGCACTCAGTGTTGAGCGGACTACGGTCCAGCCACCGCCTTGTGTGCGCTTGATTCCCCAAATACAGTGTGCTTGTGTTTGCCTGTGAAGGAGTGTGGGCCGGCTCCGTTGATGAAACGTGGCTCCCATCCGCATGCCTCCCGGTCTTATTCCTTCGGGTTTACACTGGATATGGGGTGTGTGGTTGGAGCTGTGGGTGGTGCAGCGCAAGCCACCCATGGTCCCTCTGTAGGCGCAGGCATCCTGTGGCTTGCCACAGTGACAGGCAAATCCGAAACCGGATGCCGCCAACCATGTATACAGAGCAAATGTGCCCCATGCTGAGGCTGATGTCGCATTCTTGATGCTTCTTCACCGCAGTTGCACTAAACCAACTTAAACTTAAACTAGTTCCTTTTAATGTGGATAAGATTTATTACATTTTATTTGGTTTGTTCTGCGTACTTGATAATCGTCGCCCAACTTACACACGTTGCTCATGCAAATTGTGGTAAACTTGCGTAATTTTATCTCATGGTATGTTTCAAACAACTTTCGGACATTTTGCACTTATCGCGTATTCACATTTAACCACTTTCTTCCATGTGTGACACCCTACCGTGCGGCCGCACCTTAACTCGGCTCACGCTTTGCCCTCTGTGGCGACTCCAATTCTCCTCACACAATATTGTACTTGCGCTCGTTCGAACCAGTTCGCCGAGCTCTACTCAGTGCTTTCCATCTCCTGGATCTAACCTGTGTGGATTACACCCTAGCTACAGCTCCCAGTTTTCGGCATATTCTTTGCCGAATTCCACTTGTGTAACTATATCAGAGCGGTCTTTCGGAAACGAATTTGGTCTTATTCGGAAAAAGAAGTTGTGGACTCCCCAACTACGCGGCAGCCATCCCTGTAAGTTGCAGCATAACAAACTTACAGCCTTTTTGCTCCGCTCGTCAACTGAGCAGCTCTAGGGACGCTTATCAGCGCTCCACCTGCATCGTCGCTTAAGGCAGGCTGATTAACACACGCTGCCGCTTTGTGTGGGTGTGTGTGGTGTACCACTGCGAGTCGATTGATCGCTGAACCCGACAGTCTGCGCGTTACGACTTCCATCTGTCTCTCCGCCTGATCTTGGTTCGGTTGAACAACTATCTATACGAAAAGCACGGTAAGAAGACGAAAACTGGTAGATGCATGCATTTGGTATTGTCTTCTCAGTACCATTAACAATAACCGGTATGTAATTATATACTTAAATATGCGTGTGACCGAATAAGCATGAGGTGAAAAATGAATGACGA
This sequence comes from Dicrocoelium dendriticum, assembly GCA_944474145.2. NCBI lineage: Eukaryota > Metazoa > Platyhelminthes > Trematoda > Plagiorchiida > Dicrocoeliidae > Dicrocoelium > Dicrocoelium dendriticum. Next base: position 287 of record CALYDF020004769.1, on the reverse strand, counting down.
AAGTTCCACCTCTATGTCCACGGCAGCCTTAAGCTGATAAATAATTGCTTTTGAACACACAGGGCCGGCTTCATCCGGCTTATCGCAACGACCTCGGCGAAACGGAGGAAGCGGGGATTAGGGTGACGTTATACAAGTACTTATTCGGTCACACGTATATTTAAGTATATAATTGCATACCGGTTATTGATAATAGTACTGAGGAGACAATACGAAATGCATACATCTACCAGTTTTCCTCTTCCTACCGTGCTTTTTAAATTTCTGAAGGAAACTAACTGCTTTAA
>CALYDF020004768.1:0-15326 GCA_944474145.2 Dicrocoelium dendriticum | reverse complement strand
TACCTTGGATGTTTTCAAAAAACGATTAGATGTTGCTCTTAGCTCCCAACTTTTTGTTACCTTAACACCCTACTGTGGATTACGCCAAGGATGCATTTCAACAGGATTTATGTATCAAATGGACCTAAGTGAGCGACCATATTTTACTTTTCTCACACCCTACCTCAATGACCACTGCACCCCAGTGTCTTTCTGAACGTTTACGCTCGATAGTTTAGTTTAATTTTACACTGATGTTACTTATCAAACTATGCATCTCGACAGACGTTCGGTAGATGACCAAGACATATTTTGATTTCATCATTTTCACCTCAACCATCCTACGGGACGTGTCAAGCACTTGCTTTTATCCGGTGATAAATCATGGTTCATTGTTACATTGATAAAGCTGATTATCTGTACGACCGTACCTGGTGTACAAATGTATTCCTACATAAGAATATAAGCATGGATACATTGAAGGGGGTGCAATACCACTACTTAGCAAGTTAAAGTTGAAAAATTTGACATGCATCTATTTGTAAATAAATAGTTGCGGTTACTTTCATACAGTATTATGTATAAACAACTGTACGCATTATTACCCTCAATCTTAAATGAATATATATATATATTTATAAAGCAGTGGACTGAGTACCTTTACATGGACACCTGAGGTGGCTCGGTCATGTTAGCCGTATGGATGCAACGCGGATACCGAAACAACGCTTATACTGTCAGCTAAGTATTGGGAAGCGCATGTAGGGAAACCAAAGTTACGTTACCAGGACACGAGCAAAGGGATCCCCTCACGTTCTAACCCTCACTGCAGGTCATGGGAATCGAAGGCGGTTGTTCGGCGTGCATGGCGAGATCTAATCACGAAGGCAGTTGTTGAAGTGCGGGAGAATGACCTCATACATGCAACGAAGAAGCGGCGAGTGCGGAAGCAGCAAGCACAGATTGGTTGTACGCCATCGACATGGAGCGCACGGAGCTGTAACACATGCGGTCGCGAGTGTCTGAGTCAGGCAAGCCTAGTGAGCCTAGTGAGCGAAGCCACTGGGGACCACTACCGAAGCGATGACGGGTCCTGCAGGAAACGTAGGCACAAACAGCGCAGCGTTTATAGGTAGGCAGCATTCGATTTACTAACCGCGTGCTTGCATGCTAAGTCCCTTTATTTCAGGTGGTGGGTTTTCACTGTTGTTCTAACGCTTTTCTTTCTCATATAAATGCCTACCTATACTCTCCTCTATAAACGTGCACACGTCGCTTAAACCATTTGCAGTTAATTTCGATAACCTTTTCGTGTTTGTGGTGTTCCCGTGAATTATGCATTCCGACCAAGTGAACTTATCTAGGATTCGCTTATAACCAACTTATTTCATATGCTCATTAAGATTTATGTCACCGTTTCCTTATGCATTACTGGATTTATGTTATTCGTTATCGTACTCTCAAGTGATTGGCTGTAGCTTGTTTTTCCCGAGGTGGCTGTGCTTGATGTGCAAGTTGACATGGTTCCTACCTGCCTGTTACCCATTACCTCATTCAAACTGGCTCCAGGAGAGAGTTGGTCAATGCTGGAGGGGACGGGGTGCTCGATTCTTGTGGCCAAGTTAGGCTCGAAGACCGCTTCCATGCATTCAGTTTGGAGCGGACTACGGTCTTTCCGCCACCTTATGTACGCTTGATTCCCACATAGAGCGTGCTTGTGTTTTACTGTAAAGGAGTGTGGACCGGCTCTTTTGAGGAAACGTGGCTCCCATCCACATGCCACCCGGCCTTATTCCTTCGGGTTTACACTGGATACGAGGTGGGTGGTCGGAGCTTTGGGTGGTGCAGTGCAAGCCAACCATGGTCCCTCTGTAGGCGCAGGCGGCCTGTGGCTGGTCACAGTGACAGACAAATCCGAAACAGGATGCCGCCAACCATAGATATAGCACGTTTCATCAAGTATGTATGCGCCCAATGAAATCTCATTCCGCCGTTGCGAGCACTAAGGCACCACACCTTAACCAGAGACCGAAATGCATTTTGACATCCCATTCACCTTTGATCACTTAACTTACTGTTCCCCAGGCATTCAGCTATGCAACTGACGCTTCCGCGTTACTTTTCCTTTACAAATACGCATTCCGTAACAAGTCCCTTATATAAAAATGCATGCGCATATCGCAGGGTTACTTGCCTATTTGTGCTGCATCCGTTTACTTCGTTGTTAACATGTTAATATCACGGCCATTTCCGTTCTACCTTACTTATTTCCCAGAGTACACCAACATTTCTGACTAGCAGTTACGCAGAAAAAGAAAGCACACAGGGCCACGTGAAGTAAGCATAATATGCAGTTCCCATTCACTTTACATTTATCCGATTTCGTATATTGCTTCAAAATCGCTTTTCTTTATTTTTAGATTAACAGAAGGCACCATTTACTTATCCGATAAAATAGGTCCACTTTAGACCCGAGAGCGTTGGAGTAAGCGAAAACAGCTGGTCGTAATTCGGGGGCAGTGTTGTTTGCTGGACCTGCTGCTAAGGAGGAATGTTATGAAATACGTTGTTATGGCTTAATTAGGAGTTAATAAATGTATATTGATCTAAAGGAATTGAAATTGGTGGTACATTATTTTACGATATATGGAAGGGCCTTTGTTTTAGTCCGCAGGTGTTGCTTCGGTGTTGCTGCAACGACTGTAATGGCTATGGATGATACCGCTGCGTTCCGCGCTACTTTTCACCAATATTATAAGGCATTTGATGAATTTGAAGAAGATTAGAGGCGGTTTCAAAGTGGAGGCGGCGACAAGTTTTTACAAATATGAAGTTTTGACCGCTGTGTCGTAGAAGAAGAGGTCAGGTCAAGAGCTACCCGAAGTGATGCGCTACAAATGGGTAAAATATGGTTGTGTCCATTGCAACAAGAAATGGGAAGGGGGCAGTCGGTAAGTACTAACGTTGTTGTATCTGTACGTCATGTTACTTAGCTATGTCAGCCTCGGTTGTAAAGCGAGCATAGCTTTCAGCGTTGGCCAGTTTTAACCCTTATAAATAAGCTGGTCCTAACAGTGTACATCCCGCCATAGTTAAGCCGCTGACTGATATCCTTCAGTATACTGTCATGGAGTTATTCACCAATCTCTTTAAGAAGGCAAGATGCCACATTCTTGGAAGGAGGCGACCATTGTAGCCATCCACGAGGGGTTCTAAGTAGGTGCCTCTCAACCATAGGCCCGATAATTTGATCAGCATCATGCGGAAGTGCTTGGAAAAGCTTATAAGAAATAGGAGCTCTGAGCAATGTACTTAGCACAATCTACTTAGAGCGGAACAGAATGGCTTTCTTAAACCGAAGGTATGTCTAACCAATTCATTGTACTGTTTATACGAGATTACCCGATGTCCTGACAGTGGGATGTCCGTAGAGGTATGCTAGTTGGACTTCAGTAAAGCCTTTTACTCATAGAATCCTCGATTTTTCATTGCGAAGCTGACATGGTTTGGATTGCATCCTCAACTGTTACTTTTGCTCTCTGAATGCTTATGTCGAAGGACATTCAGAGTCAGGGTTTGGGGTAAAGAGTTCTACTGTGCGCCATGCCTACAGCGGTGTCCCCCAATGTTCGGTACCGGGGCTATTGTTGCTACACCGCAAGTGAACCAATTACCAGCGAAAGCGTAGTTCACCTTGTTATGTGCTGTAAATACAACAGATGGCTTCATCAGGTAGGTTCGGCGTACAACGGAGACATGGAGCACTATACGTGCATTTTTAGCATTTGAATTAACTTTTTCCTCACCCAGTTTCGTTCATGCACGCTCATATAAACGGTAAACCAGCCCATTTTAGGGCCACGCTACGGTGCTGCAGCGACATGCTTCCCACCGGATGGTATCTCACGCTGTTTGAAAGCTGCTCGGTACCGCTTGGAACGTACCGCGTGGCAGCTTTGTGGGTGGCTTTACGAACGACCATGATGCCTTAATGGTTAGTTGTTTGACAACAGAACCTTGTTCTAAGTGGCAGTTCATATATACCGTATGGCAAGCAAACAGCCGCTAAACATGATTTCTCGGTTAGCATGGCGTGAAACAGTTAATGGTGCGTCATTTTAGTCCCATCGTATGTATGCAAATATTACTACGTTTTTACCTTGTATGCACATGTCTTTCCATTGCCACCCGCAGGTGTCCGTACGAAACGCTTATAGTGGCATCATTCACTAGGTACGTTCAGCAGTTATTTCATACCCCTATTGCATTGCATGCAATATAGCCCGGCCTTCAGTGATCAACTCTGTTGACGCGACAAACCAATACTCTCCGCAACCTCAGTGTGAGCACTTTGCATGGGCATGAGCAACCCTTCCGCTGTGTCACATCCAGCCTTGCGCTGGTGTTACCTTGACGCTATATTGCTGTCAGATATTAAATGGAGCCGGCAACATCTTTCTTTTTTTAGCGGACAGCTTACGTGAGTAGTCAGTTAGCTATGAACAATGAACAATGAATTTATACGGGTTAAGAAGCGTTGCTTTACAAGCCCCGTTGGATAGTTGGTGGGGAAATCAACATAATAATTATGATGAAAAGGATAGTAAAATAGTTAACACTTTAAATACGAAAATAAGGACTTATCGTTTGCTTCGCCGCAGTCCTGCGATCCCCTTAGATTCACAACACCCACAGTTAACAACAAATAAGTCCAGGGTAAACTCCAGGTGTAGGATGGAGACATAGTGTTAAGTAATGAAGTGTAAGTGGATGAGTGCATCGTCCAACCGTCTTTTAAATATTGTTAGTGTCGGTGCAGAGACGACCGATTCTGGGAGAGCATTCCACGGGTGACAGACACGGATGGAAAAGAAATTTCTGCGACACTCCAGACGACTGTATTGTTCTGCGAGTTTTAATGAGTGGCCCCTCAGGTTTGTATTGCTGCTGAGTTGCAGTAAAGGGCGGCACACATGATGTGGGTCTCGCAGAATCAAGTATGTCATAATCAGGTCGCCTCGTAGCCTGCGATAGCTTCCACTGAACAACCCTAGTCGTCGCAGCCTCTCCTGGTAGGACCGATTGCGCATTCCAATGACATTCTTAGATGCCCGGCGTTGTGGCTGCTCCAGTGCATTAAGGTCGTGTTTCAGCCATGGATGCCAGGCTTGAATTGCGTATTCGACATGGGGGCGAACATACGCACTGAGCATTTGTCGAAATATGGAGCTGTTTATTCGTCCAAACGCCCGCCTCAACAGCCCAACGTGTTGATTCCCGGTCTTGGAGGCCTTTTCCGATTGCCTGGAGCAACCCAAGTCATCTTGAACCAGGACACCCAAGTCACGTTCGAGAGTTGATTGTTGCAGTACATCCGTTCCCAGTCGGTATGAGTAGCTGCCCTGATGTCGGATGGAAAGCACCTTGCATTTACTGACGTTGAAATGCAATAAGTTTTGCATCGACCATTGATACACTGTATCTAAGTCACTTTGGAGCACATGTTGGTCGGCGTTCTCCTGGATCCTGCGCCAGATCTTGATATCGTCGGCGAACATTAGGAAGTTTGAAGCGATTCCCTGTGCAAGGTCATTAATAAACACCAGAAACAAACGTGGACCTAGAACCGAGCCTTGCGGCACACCACACTCGACTTGTATGGGGTCCGATAAAGAGCTCCGAACTCTGACCACTAATTGCCTTTGAAATAGAAAGTTAGCGATCCAGCTTAAAAGAGGGTCTCCGATCCCGTAATACTGCAGCTTGGATAGTAGTATCCGATGGTCTAGACGATCGAAAGCCTTGGAAAAATCCAGGTATATCACATCAACACCTTCTCCAGCGTCGGCTGCCTCGGTCCAACTACTGCGTGCAATGAGTAAATTAGTTGTACATGACCGCTGTCGACGGAAACCGTGCTGTTCAGGAGTGATGAGGTTGCAGTTCTCCAGATAGCACACCAGTGCATCGGCAATTATGGATTCCATGACCTTGGAGAGTATAGGAAGAAGGGTTACTGGGCGGTAGTTGGAGGGATCAGATCTGCTTCCACCTTTGTGAATCGGGCTTATTATTCCAAGCTTCCACATGGCGGGAACTTGGTTCTGGTCTAAGCAGTGCTGGAAAAACTGAGCTAAATGTCCTGCCAGTTGGTTTGCTGCTACTCCCAATGCCTCAGAACGAATGGCGTCGACACCCGGCGAGCTGTGTTTGCGTAGAGAGGTCAGCTTTTGCAATACAGCCTCTGCGGTAAAATTGATGTGGGTTAGTCCTGGTGAGCAGAAGACAAAGCTTGGGAGATCGCTTGGTGGCAAGACCCTTTGAAACGTGGGGGCGTATTGCATCTGCAGCGCGTTTGCAGCTTCCATAGACGTTCTTGTTGGGCCATCAGCCGTCTTGAGTGGAGGAAATCCTTGCCTCACCTTTCGTAGGCTATTAACGTGTTTGTACAGCAGTTTGTGGTTAGCACTGAAGGTTTTTGCGATGTTCTGCTGATAGGCGGCTTTGTCTTCTCTTAACAGTTGAGTGCAGTGGTTACGTTGGGCTACGTAGTTGTCCCACGTTTCTGGTGCTGGAGCTTCTCTGTACACTCGCCATGCTGCATTGCGTACTGTCATCCATTTTCGGGTTCTGCTCCTAACGAAAGAAACGGATTTGCACTTATTGTAAGCTTTTATCTCTGAAGCCTGTGCAATCAGCTGACTGAATGTGTTGACGAACTCGAGCCAGGCGAGTTCTGGGGGTTCTGCTTCGAGGAAAGACCATGTTGTGGCGCTGACTAGCTGGGCGAGTCGGTCGTACCTTGTGATGGTTCGCACAGTCTCATCCTTATCATTCCGATATTCTGCATAGCAGACGAAGTTGAAACTGATGACTGCGTGATCACTGCGACCCAACGGGCAGTCTAAAACCAACGCATCAATCATATGCTCTTCGTTGGTAAGCACAAGATCCAACACAGATGGCCTGTTACCATTTCTGAACCGAGTGGGCAAAGTGATGTGGTTGTAAAGAGGAGCAGTAGTTACTAGATCTTGTAAATCGATTTTGAATTGTTCGCCGGTTGTGGCAGGGGCTTCTAAACAATGTACGTTGAAATCACCCATGATAAGAATGTGAGTGTACTTTGGTTGTAAACTGCACCTTAAAGCAGCCATTAGGTGGTAGTCGGTTTCGGGTGTTGAGTTAGGGGCGCGGTAGACCAAGATAATAAGGCAAGCGTCCCTACCTTTTAACTGCAACCGGCACCAAAGAGAGTCGGGGAACTGCGAATCTGAATCCTCCACGGCTTCGCACTGTAAGTCGTTTCGGTAGTACAGGATTACCCCTCCTCCTTTTGTGAGCCTATCGTTCCGGATCAGCGACATGCCGGGTAGCGACACTTCAGCGTCCGTCATTCCCGTGTGCAACCATGTCTCGGTGATACCAATGACATCATACGAGCCGGAAGCTTGGCGATCTTTCAGTTCAGCCAGTTTGTTAGAAAGTCCCTGAGCATTTGTATACAAGCAGGCCAGTGTATACAAGCCAGTGTATACAATTGCATATGGTATCATTGCTGTGACACATACTGTGGAGCCCGTAACTTCTAATAATCACCGACGCCCAGCTTATGTGAGTAGTCAGCTAGCTCTGTTGCACATGGTAGAATTGTTGTGACACATGCTTTGAAGCCGGCAACCTCTTTTGTTGGCTAGTGGCCAGCGTAGTTGAGTAGTCAGTCTGGTCCATTGCAAATGGTAGCATTGCTGCGACATTTACTGTGGAGCCAGCAAAGTCTAATACTTAAGAGCCGCTAGATTATATGAGTAGTCAGTTAGCTCTATTGCGCATTGCACCATTGATGTGAGATATTAAATTGAGCCTGCAAAATATTTTAATCACTGGCCACCAGCATATTTTAATAGTCCGTTTTATGTACTACGTAGACTGAAACACATAATCGCATCCTCATCTTTGTCGTCCGACGCTAACCATTCAACAAGTCTTCCCTAATATGTATAACTATTTACAGTTTACCGCTTTCGTATCTACTGAATTAATTTTAAAGCTCATTCACCCTATTAAAAAGGCTGCATGTAAACACCGTTATTTATGGCAAATTAAATCACTTAGCAAATCAAGAAATACATGGATTTTCTATATTCCGCCTTTTTCTTGTCTATTCATGTTTTTTTGACATCGCCTCATGCTACTGCCATAGCACAGCCTTTCTACTGCCTGAAACTTCCTTGTAAATATCATCACCGCTGAGTCCGCCAGTACCGCCCGATTACAGCACACGCCTTTCTTAGTTGCGCACATTATTTGCCTTTAATTAACTACTCATTAAAACGGGACTGTCTGATCGGCGGAAGAAAAAATTGTGTTGTTTCCGTACGTTCCGTGGTGCAAATTGTACATAGCAACGAGGTTACCTAGCGACGTTGCCAAGGAGGATGAATGTGCAATACCTGGAAATAGCGGGATGGTGTGTGGAGAAAGGGATTGTGTGTTAATTATGATGCCATAGGAAGGGTTACCGGTAAGGGTACATATGTGTGATGGTTGTTATAATATTTCGGTGGCTATAGTTATTTTTTATGCTACCGCTATGGCTGTGGATGATGGCGATGTGTTCAGTTCTTTTGTTATTAGAAAGTATGAAAGTGTTGAAGACATGGAGGAGCAATACGGACGTTTTCAGATTAAATCGTTGACATGTTTTTCAGCGTGGAAGGCGCAAGCATTTGCTGGATGGGGACGGCAACGGCTACATCCTGTACGGTTGCGTACATTTTGGACGTTCAGGATTGCGCGGCAAGCGGTAAGTTAATATTAATGCAACACGGAGACTAACGCATGTAGATACGAATCCTACAAATCCCAGGCGCACGCTTGATTTGAGGCGCTTCATCTCTCATGAGTACGGCAAACGTGTAACCTGTGTGGAACTGAGCAACTTGCGCATTCGTCATGGAAATGCGACCTCATGTGAAGTGTGATAGGTGGCAAAATTGTTGAAAGCGCACGGTGTTTGCCCTTTGGTATCTGAGGGTAGCCAGATTCTGTATGTATTCTTCTGTAGTGACAATGGCATTTTCCTCCATGAAACAACACCATCCGGACTTGTACACAAAGGTTTCCTCCATTGAGGGGTACAGGGGGTAGGTGACCCCACCACAACCGGCAGCTGCGGCAACGGGGGTGATCACACTGGCAACACTTCCAGGTTGGTACTGTTGCTGTTGCTGTAGGACTGCTGCAGCTACTAGGTGATGCGACAGGTGGGCATATGGGGACGTGCCTGTAGACGTAGCAGAGTGCAGTGACGACGGGAGGTAAAGAGCATCTCCACTGGGCTGCGGTAGCCTCATCGTGGCGTACGGAGTTGCTGTCTGGGCAAGCATTTGGTAATCCTGGCTACGCAAAGAACAAACAGACATTCCATTCTGAAAGCCAATGAAGTCCTGCACCACCAGCAACAGTGCTCACCAACCGCAGCTCTCGGTCCGGCTACCTAATTGTACAGCCCTCTTGCTGGGACGGGACACAAACTCATGTGTCTCCAGCAAACCAGCTCGCCCTATGCAACCAACTGCACCAGTGATGGCTGGAATGAATCTGGCAACCGGTGATCACTCCGATAGATTTCTACCCGGGACAGCACTGTGCTGTGATCTGTATTGTAATCACTAGTATTGAAGTCTAGCAATGACATTGGGGTGAAGTCTTCAAGTTGCTAGTGGACACCTAAAGTGTCCCAGAATAAGTCAACAAACAGCAAGTGTATGTGACGCACGCATTCCCAGAGAGCAATAAAAGAGTGGCTCTTAGGAAGCTCCGAATATGCACGAGATGCCTACGACCAACTTTTGCCACTAAATAGAGGTGCAGAAGTTAAGAGGGTCTACTGTTAATGGCGCCATGAAGAACTTACGGTGGACAGATTTACCCATTCCATTAAGCAGTTTGGCAGCTAGTGGATTCCTACAGTGTCACAGAATACATCAGCAAGTAAGCGATGGTAAATAAATAAATAAATAAATATTTTATTCTCGAATATGCGAGACACGCCCATGGAGGCATGAACAGATATGTACAAATGTACAAACATTTTATGGCAACTGTAACAGTTAGAGTAGAAAAACGTTCATATGTCCATGACTGGAACAGTACAATAAATAAATAAATAAATAAACAGTTTATCCTCAGTTTTACAGACACCCGAACAGGCATGATCAAGGTTTAAAAACAGATGTGTATCACGACGATACATCGGGTTCAATCGTGTGTGGTTGAAACGGTGTCGGGAAGAGTTGTTGTGTGAGTCTAGTCGACTTGCCAGTATGTAGTTGTGGGCAGTGACTTTATTCAGTGGCGAGTCACATCCGCCACGTCGCAGTGTTGATAAACAAACATTTGTGGCGTTTTATAGGGAGAACGCTTGCCAGGCGATAACCCACCACGTCCTGCAACACTGCCGCAAAGCATTTTGAACACTAATGTTGAACTGGTAAAGCCGCTTGACGACTGGTTTTACCTTCGGTTTTTCGCAGAGTAATGGCTTCTAGTTTCCTCTGTTAGTTGGACAGGTAATTTGATCGGGGTCGCCATGATTTTTGAGGTCGGTGGAGGAGAGGGACATCGCGATTATTCTTCTTGTCGTATGTCCAAGTGAGCAGAAGTTCAACTTTTCAGCTGTCCAGATTTTTCAGGTGTATAATGTATTGGATTATGAGGATATGCCCAGTTCTCCTTACTGGACAAGGGTAATGGTGAGCGTAGTTCGGTCCTTTCGGAGTTCTACCATGCTCCAAGTAAGTCCTTGTGAGTTGCTACTGTCCCTCAGTCTAATCCCAAATCTCGAAGAAGTCTAGGACCTCAGAGAAAAGGGAAAGTGAGGGACAACCGAGAGAAGACCGTCAGAACAGGCATGGAGTTGAAACTTGTTAATGTCTTGTGTTACAACGACTGAGCTTGAGACAAAAGAATGTAAACTGTGCAACACTAATTATGCTGAAAATGTCTTTTGAATATCCTGTCGGATCATTAGCCGTATGGGTGGATTGCTAACGCCTGCGTGGAGACAAGAGCGTTGTACCAGTAAGTAAAGTACGAAGTATCCGTTTAGTATGAGCCAACAATTGCGTGCGGATAGAGCAAAGAGAGTAAGAATATCGGTAGTGTTTGTCAGGTGCATGAACAGACCGTAGTTAGCGTAATCCGAGAGGGAGGGCATGATAAGCGAAAATAAATAGGTGGCCGCGAGAGAGTCCTAACGATCAATTGGTGGCAGGGCAGCGAAAGGATTGGATGCAGATATTCCAAAGGAATAAAGGGTAATGAGATACGGAGTGGCTACTAACAAACACTGGATCATCGCATATGCATGGGGCCTATGGCCACTAGCTACTTCTGAACAAGGATGCCGAATTTATGACGACCGACAGATGGTGGCGCTAGGAGAGAATCAGTGAGCTGATGTAGCCATTCCAATCAGACGCTTGGTCACTAGTGTATGCCTATAGGGTCGCTGAGTTTGTCAACAGGCCAGTGATTGTAAGTGATATTTCAACAAAGCAGCTGAGCGGTGACGCAAACAATCGGAGTGAATGAACATTGTAAGAAGGGTGCGAGATCCGGATATCCGCAAAGTTAAATGGAAGCTATGGCGACCAGCTGCTGCTAAGCAGAGATAGTGGCTGTAGAAAAGAATGTATCAGTGGCTGGTGTAGCCATATGATTAAGACGTTTGATCACTACAGGATACCTGCAGTTTAGATGAAGAAATCAACATGCGAGCGAAGCTTAGAGAGACAAGCGGCAGAGGAAAATGAAGGTTGGAGAGTCATAGGTGGTTCCTTGCAAGCTACATGCAGCCAACAATGACCAGCTGCTGTCAAGAGGAGTTGATGTGGGATTGGACTGAGGAACAGTTTTCGCCCAAGACGTAACAACCAACAAGGACCGACAGGGAGCATGGTTGTAAACATAAGGGTCTCAACTGCAATCAACACAACCGCTGTGCAGTATGGAGGGCTGGACACATCTTCACACTCCCCTAAATTATACGTCTGAAAACTTCAGACAGCGGAAAATTTGAACTTTGCTATTATGGCGGCCCTGATCAACTTATTTGTCCAAACAACAGAGGAAATTGAAAGCCAGTTGACTGCGAATAACTGAATATGAAATCAGTCTTCAAGCGGCTTTGCCAGTTGTAAATTAGTGTTCAAAATGCTTTACAGCATTGTTGCAGGACATGGTGGGATTTGCCGGGCAAGCGTTCTCCCTCTCTTTAACAACACTGCGACGTCGCGGATGTGACTCGTCACTGAATCAAGTCACTGCCCACAACTACATACTCGCAAGTTGACTTGACTCATATTTCAACTTCTTCCCGACACGTGCAAGAATATGATACCCTCCATCTACTTGCACCGTTTCATTGCACTTATAGGGCTTTGACCGTTTCAATTACACACGATTAAACCCGAAGTATCGTTGTGATGCACAACTGCTTATAAAACTTGATCATGCCTGAATTGGTGTGTCTCTATAAATTGGTGAATAAACTATTTATTTATTTATTATTTTCACGCAGGGCGCTACCCGTGTAGCTGCCGACTATCGTTCTCTACTTACCCTTATCCGGACCTAGCTTGCTACTATCACATAACTTGCCTGTTTACTTTCAATTCGCAACACTGTTGGAATTAAGAAACTTGCGCGACGCAGCGCGATAGCTGTAAACAGCTGCGAAAGGGTCACCCACCCCAACTCGAACCTCCACCTTTCCCATCCTCCATTTGCCTGAAAAACACGTTCAAGTAACATATATAATGACAAATCCACGGTGTGCACAACGCATCAACCTTCAGCGTTCTGTTGTATTCCATTCATTTCTTACAGTGCATTTTCATGGCACATCTCTTTGGCTTGATCTTGTCGGTTGCGTCTCCTTCCAAGTTTCCCGCAGCTACTCCTTTTGGAAACTTTTACTTATTTAACACCTAGGTGTAATCGGTATAAATAAACGGGTAGCGGATGTATAAAAAAATGTTTTGTCTCTTTTATAGTGCTACTGTTCACCGTAACCTTAGTAGCAGGTCCCTCGTATTTCCAAATGCATAAACGTGTCTAAATTAGACCGTCTTGCGGGAGGTTGGCGGTGAAAGTTGAACTTTTTTGGTGGCAAATGGTACACCTGTTTGTGGACTAAAGGAAATTGCTTTCATAGTACTAAGGTTCGGTAGCATAAATTAAGGTAAAATGTTTGATATTAATAGATGACTTATGATGTGGTTCGAAATGTTACGTACTTAGACACGGAAACTCTCTGTATAATTTAAACGGAAATGACTTATAAAAATGCAGCAAGTGTAAGGTTACGAAATCCACACGGAAGGCTAATTGCAGTGATGATATACATGGGCGACATGAAATGAAACATTTGGAGGCGATTTATTTATATTACGTAATGGTACGGAACAGAGTTGCGTAAATAATAAGTGTGTAACTTACTGATGATGCTTTGAAGATAACGTGGAAGGTGATATAAGTTGTGAATCTGCAGAAACAAGAAGTAGAGAACTATGATGACAAAGGCATCACTGTGTGCATGTTTAAGGACATACGAAATAACGTGCAGCGATATGATAAGGAATGATAGCTGACTAACATCTGTTGCTGCAATATTGCGCACATAAATGGGAACTATGAAGTGAGGATGCACGGAATAGGGTTTGTTGTTTGTGTCAGTGGGGATGACTATTCACAATTGTGCAAGATGTTTAGGTATGTTTACGTGTTTCCCAAGCTTTTTGCAAATAAGAATATGTTTGTATTTGCTAAGTTTTCAGCGTACACGTAGCAGAGTGCAGTGTCGACGGGAGGTAAAGAGCATCTCCACTGGGCTGCAGTAGCATCATTGTCGCGTAGGGGGTTGCAGTCCGGGCTAGCATTTGGTAATCCTGGCTAAGCAAAGAACAAACAGACATTCCATTCTGAAAGATAATGAAGTCCTGCGCCACTAGCAACAGTGCTCACCAACCGCAGCTCTCGGTCCGGCTACCTGATTTTACAGCCCTCTTGCTGGGACGGGACACAACCTCGTGTCTCCAGCAATCCAGCTCGCCCTATGCAACCAACTGCACTAGTGATTACAGTACAGACCACTGCATCGTGCTGTCCCGGGCAGAAATCTATCGGAGTAATCACCGGTTGCCAGATTCATTCCAGCCATCACTGGTGCAGTTGGTTGCATAGAGCGAGCTAGTTTGCTGGAGACACATGAGTTTGTGTCCCGTCCCAGCAAGAGGGCTGAACAATTAGGTAGCCGGACCGAGAGCTGCGGTTAGTGAGCACTGCTGCTGGTGGTGCAGGACTTCATTGGCTTTCAGAATGGAATGTCTGTTTGTTCTTTGCGGTGCCAGGATTACCAAATGCTTGCCCAGACAGCAACTCCGTACGCCACGATGAGGCTACCGCAGCCCAGTGGAGATGCTCTTTACCTCCCGTCGTCACTGCACTCTGCTACGTCTACAGGCACGTCCCCATATGCCCACCTGTCGCATCACCTAGTAGCTGCAGTAGTCCTACAGCAACAGCAACAGTACCAATCTGGAAGCGTTGCCAGTGTGATCACCCCGTTTCCGCAGCTCCCGGTTGTGGTGGTGGTCACCTACCCCCTGTACCCATCAATAGACGAAGCCTTTGCGTACAAATCCGGATGGTGTTGTTTCATGGAGGAAAATGCCATTGTCACTGCAGAAGAATACATGCGGAATCCGGCTACCCTCAGATACCAATGGGCAAACGCGGTGCGCTTCAACAACTTTGCCACCTACGACACTTCACATGAGGTCGCATTTCCATGAAGAATGCGCTAATTGTTCAGTTCCACGGAGGTTACACGTCTGCCGTACTAATGAGAGATGAAGCGCCTCAAATCAAGCGTGCGCCTGGGATTTGTAGGATTCGTATCTACATGCGTTAGTCTCCGTGTTGCATTAATATTAACTTACCGCTCGCCGCGCAATCCTGAACGTCCAAAATGTACGCAACCGTACAGGATGCAGCCGTTGCCGTCCGCATCCAGCAACTGCTTGCGCCTTCCACGCTGGAAAAACATGTCAACGATTTAATCTGAAAACGTCCGTATTGCTCCTCCATGTCTTCAACACTTTCATACTTCCTAATAACAAAAGAACTGAACACCTCACCATCATCCACAGCCGTAGCGGTAGCATAAAAATAACTATGGCCACCGAAATATTATAGCAACTATCACACATATGTACCCTTACCGGTAACACTTCCTATGGCATCATAAATAACACACAATCCATTTCTCCACACACCAT
>CALYDF020004767.1:0-14799 GCA_944474145.2 Dicrocoelium dendriticum | reverse complement strand
CAGCAGTATATCTGGACGATGCGTTGATTATGAGTTCAGATCCGCAAGAGTTGATACAAACACTAGCGAGAGTGCTTCCGCGTCTTCAGGAAGCTGGATTCCGATTACGGGCTGAAAAATGTGAGTTCCTATTGGAAAGTGTCAAATTTCTTGGGTTCATCATAGGCAAACAAGGCCGGCGCCCGGATCCCGCCAATATTGAAGCCATCAAAAAGATGAAGCCACCAGAAGACATTGCAAAGCTCCGCTCGTTCCTTGGGCTCGTTAGCCATTACAGCGCTTTTCTACCAAGCCTTCACCAAACCAGAGGTCCGCTGAACCACCTACTGAAAAAAGACAAGGGTTGGAAATGAACGAAGGAGTGCCAGCAGTCTTTTGATGCAGTCAAAGCAGCTCTTACCTCTGAGCTACTCTTAACGCATTTCCATCCGATTTTCAAACTTATCGTTGCTACGGATGCTTCCAATTATGGTGTCGATGCAGTTATTTCCCACGTTTTCCGCATGGGGGAGAGAAGGCTATCGCGCACGCAGCACGATCAATAATGCCAGCTGAAAAGTACTATAGGCAAATAGAGAAGAAGCGCTCTTGATTGTTTTCGCAATGAAACCGTTCCATAAGATGCTGTATGGCAGACATTTCACGCTCCTGACTGACCACAAGCCTATTCTGTCGATATTCGGTTCGAAGAAAGGAATTCCAGTTTTTGCAGCAAACCGATTGCAACGATGGGTGACCATACTACTGGCCTACGACTTCAGTATACAGTATAAACCGACGCAACTAATCGGTCAAGCGGATGCCATGTCTCGTCTCATCAGTTCACACCCAAAGGAGGAGGATGACTGTGTGATTGCAGCTATCAGTTTGGAAACAGAAGTCAAACGAATCCTGGCTGATAATGTGAGAGGACTACCAGTAACAGCCGACACTATTCGTATGTAGAAATCACGGGACAGAATCGTGGAGAAAGCGATGCAGTGTGTACGAACATGTTAGCCAAATGGAGGCATACCTATGGAGTTGCGACCGCTTCACCATCGACGTGCATCCCTGTCAGTCGTGGACAGTTGTCTGATGTTTGGAGATCGTGTGGTGGTGCCAAGGAAATTGCAGAGGCAAATATTGAAGCAGTTCCACACGGGGCACCCTGGTACTAGCCACATGAAAGCCTTGGCACGCAGCTTTATTTACTGGCCAGAAATGTATTCGGAAATTGAAAAATTCTGCCAACAGTGTGAATCTTGTCAACTTGCAGCAAAGGCCCCTCCCAAGTGTCAGCCGCAACCTTGGCTTAAAGCAGAGAAACCGTGGCAAGAAATACACGTAGACTATGCAGGACCAATCAATGGCCAATCCTATCTCGTTTTGTTTGACTCATTCACCAAGTGGCCTTATGTGATTCCGGTAAACAATCCGACTGCACAGCACACTATCAACGAGCTGGAGAAGCTGTTCCGATATTTCGGCCTGCCAGAGGTGTTAGTGACAGACAATGGAACACAATTTACCTCGACTTCTTTTCGCGAGTAGTGCAAGGAAAAGGAAATTCATCCGATGTTCTCACCACCATATCATCCGCAATCAAACGGACAGGCGGAAAGGTTCGTGGATACGTTCAAACGTGTATTCTGTAAAGCAGGGCAAAAAAGGGCTTCATAGGATGCAATTCAAGCTTTTCATTGCATGTATCAGAACGCTCCGAATCCAAACTCGCCTGATGGGAAAGCCCCCACAGAAGTACTATTTGGAAGAATGATCCGGACGTTGTTTGATAATATTTTACTAAGAAGAATAGAAAAGCACGGCAACAGTCACCAGGAGGAAGACTGCAAGAGCAAGCTCCGTAACTTAAATTTTGGTGACATGGTATACGCCCGGGATTTTCAAAGGCAGAAAGAGTGGTCGAGCGGGACTGTTACCGGCAGGCAAGGCAGGGTTGTCTTCGAAGATGTGGTTGGACGTGTGAGAAGGATTAGGCACATCAATCAGTTGAGACCGAATCATGGCAAAACCCAAGGTTCCCAGGAAACACCAGCTTTACATTGGGACATCGTACTAGACACGTTCGGGTTGGAAGCTGAAGGTCAGCAACCAGGTGAGACGAAAAAAATGCCGCAGAAATCAGATGCACCAAGCAGGCCGGCTGGGAAGCGGAGAAGTCCACAACGGCTACAAATCGATCCCCGGGCGAAAAGCTACGAACACAATCGGGTTCGAAGGGTTCGGAAGTGGAGGTGACAGCTGGGCGAGAAAGCTGAGAGCCAACGCTCGCGCGTTTACCACCAATCGTGCTTGGGAAGGATTCTACGAGCGTGTTACCTGGGTCCAGCCGAAATCTGATCAGACACTAGGCGGGTTGCCAAGGCCAGACCGGAAGCTGATGAAATCACGCCTCAGACTTCATGTGCGTTACCATGCGCCGGGTAGGCGATCGAAGACTGGAGTTCCCGAGCAACGCGGTGAACTAGACAGATGCAGCGGACAAGTAGGTGTGGAACGTGGGCTTAGAGCTAAATCCGCCTGGTGATAGTGACATATAACTATGAGCGTTATTTGCCTTAATACAACTCTGGTCTGCTGAGTAGTCTTCTGTCTCCGTTCCGATCGGGTTTTCCAAGGCGTCAACAGAGCAAGCGTAAGGGCGCAGATTCCGTCGAGGGTGTGAATCAACCAGTCGAGAGCGAGCAGGCCGCACTGCATTACAACAATACTATTCGACGTGAACGTACTACTAGCCGAAGAAGTCCTTGTGGCCCGCGCCGTAGCAAATCACGCTCACGTCAGCGGTCATACTGCTACTTCCACCATCTCTTCGGTAAATCAACACGTAATTGTCGCCCGGGTTGCAAATATCCGGAAGGAACTCCGATTTCGCAAACCGGGAAACTCTAAAACCGCACAGTAATAGCGACGGCTGTCGCTGGCCAAGGCGGGTTAACCAGACTAAGTTTGCAACATAGGGTAAGAAGCTGTTGCACCCAAGCCTTGGTTTACGACACGAATTTCCCTTTATCTTTGCTATCGCAGATGTCCAGAGACCCATAATTGACATCGACTTTCTAAGCGAAATCGGCCTTCTCGTCGATCTACGTAGCAGGAAGTTCCGGGACGACAGCACTTCGCTCACTGTCCTTTGCCATCTTCCCCCCAGTCATTTCCGTTGGACTTCGCGTACTCATGCCAGACTGTACGCCGTATTCGTAATTGCTTCAGCAATTCCGGTCTTTGGTCCGTTCTAATATCGACTCTACCGAGCCTAAATACGAGGCTCGTAATCATATCGTCACCACAGGTCCACTCATGTCAGCGAAACCGAGACGTATTCAACCTAACAAGCTCCAAGCGTCTAAACGTGCATTCGAGCACATGATCAAACTCGGCATCTTTTGCCCATCCAACAGTTGTTGGGCATCCGCGCTTCATTTTGTACCCAAAGAGTCCGGTGATTGAAGTGCATGCAGTGAATACCGGACACTCAACGCCGTTACCATTTCGACAGATACCCTATCCCCCATATTCATGATTTTTCATTGGGATTGTCTGGGAATTACGTCTTTACTAAGATTGCCCTTGTGCGATCGTACTATCAGATTCCAATGCACCTGAAGACATAGCTAAAACGACCGTTATCACACCTTTCGAATTGTAAGAGTGCATTCGTATGCCTTTTGGCATTCGCAATGCGGCAGAGTCCTTTGAGCGCTTCAAGTATCACGTTCTCCCTGGTCCAGACTTTGCTTTTTCTACATCGACTATATCCTTATAGCCAGTGCCACGCTAGAAGAGCACTTGAATCAGCTTCGACAAATATTCGAACGATTCAACCATCACGGGATAAACATTAATCCTGATAAATGTATATTGATCAATCAAACTTCGATTTTCTTAGTCACAAAATTGATAGCAAAGACATTAGTCGCATCCCTAAGAAAACCCACCTAATAGTGGCCTATCCACTACCTCAATCCGTTAAAATCCTGCGCCGATTCCTAGACACGTTAATTATCATGGAAGATTCATTAACATCTGTGCCGCCGTTTTTCAGCCTTTGACTAATATACTTAAAGGTAATCCAAAGAAGTTCATCATTACGCCAGAAGCCGATACAGCGTTTGTTGTCATCAGGCAGACGTTGTGCCAGATAACTTCCCTGAGCTACTTGGACACCTACATGAAAGCTACTCTCGTTCGCAAGTCTGATGCCTCGTAATCCGCTGTCGGTGCGGTACTAAAACAACTAATAATCAATGAGATTGAGCCGCTGTCTTTCCTTTCTCGGAAGCTACAGCCAGCACAAATGAGATATACTACTTTCGATCGTGAACTTCTCGCGATCTACTTGGCCGTCAAATACTTTCGCCACGTCCTTGAAGGACGACCTATTGTATTCCTGACGGAGCGCTTTCTCAATCTAACAATTTCACTTTCATTCTGAGTATCGTTGACCGTTTTACTCGTTGGCAGCATGCCACTCCTGTACGTGACGCATCTTCAGCAACTGTTGCCCGTGCATTTTTCGACTCATGGATTTCCTTCTTCGGTGTACCACCAATTATCACTACAGATCGAGGATCGCAGTTTAGTTCCACCTTGTTCCGTGACTCGAATTGTCTGTTGGGTAGTAGGCACATTCGGACAGCTGCTTATCATCCCGCTTCGAATGGCCTTGTCGAGTGTTTCCGTCGACAGCTTAAAGGCGCCATCACCTGACCCACATTGGTCTGAAAGCATCCCAGCTTTCCTTCTTTGTATTTGTAATACCTTCAAAGAGGATATTGGATGCAGACCTGCGGAACTTGTTTTCGGCACCATTCTCAGACTTCCAGGTGAGATGATTTTGGACTCCCGAGTCACTGGTCGGATGGATCCTGTGTCCTACACCGAACGTCTCAAACAACACTTCCAAACAATTAGACCTACGTCTACTCGCTTCACTGCCCACGAACAACGAATTTATCCGGACTTACACACATGTCCTTTTGTTTTCATTCGAATTGATGCAGTTCGTAAGCCGTTGATACCCCCATAGGAAGGTCTTTCAAAGTGTTGTCACGGAAGCCTATGTACTTCTTCCTGGAAAGAAATGGATCCAAATAATCAGTGAGTATTGACCGTCTTAAACCCGGTTGTGTTGAGCGTGTCATTACTTTGACTGATCCCAAGTCGTTAACCCCTGTTGGTCAACCGACTTATTCCAAGGCTCCGGAACCTTCATGCGTTCGTACAACGAATGATCCCAAGCACACACGTTCAGGACGTTCTGTGTCTTTCCGCTCCAAACTAGTTGAGTTTGTTCCTTAAATAGTTGTATCAAGCGTCACCTTACCAGTTCACGCTCTACCAGGGAAGTTATGCAGTAGTTATTAATGTTTCCCATTTTGTCTTTCTTGTCATCAATGTTATCGCGAAATCATCCGTACCGTTTGTTTGAATTAATGATTAACATATACTTCTTGCCCCGCGCTCCGTCATGCTAATTTATGAGCTGTGCTGTTTCTGCTTGCGTATGGGGCCGTCCAGTCTGCTTGCCAACCGCACAGTAAACACGGAATTGCTATCGAACGTCTATTCCAATTGTGCTCGACGTATGCCGCAGGTATAGCGCAACTTGCGACTCGAATTCAACTGTGATTAAACTGTGAGTTGACTCTCCAACTTTTTGATTTTACTAAGGAATTGAAACCTTCCTAGTATTCTTTCGACCATTACGTCACCAACGCATGATTGGCTGCGACGAATGTTTGCCCCAATGATAGAAAACTGCTTAGGTTGCCACACCATCTGCAGCTTAAGGCTACACAACCAGTAAGTGACGAGCGCTGGGTTGACGATGGAGGACGTCGGGTAGCTTAATGGTATCCAGCATAAGGGTGGTTTGGAGGCTGATGTTGGCTAGTTCATGCCCTCCATATGACAGACTTTATAGTTTCCATTCTTCCGGCAGAAGTGCATATTTAGCTGTACCGCACATGCTTTCAACAAGGTTGGATGGATGCAGAAATGACAAGCAAACAACCTCGGTAGCATAAGCTAGCCGGTTATTTCAGTGAAAACTACTTGTATTTGGAGGAAATCTGCTGAATGGGGAATAACTGGTGGGTGTTAAGCTGGTGTTCAGCCATTTTGGACTAGTATTTCCGGTTACTCGACGAATTGGACCCACAAGACATACATGTGCTATGAAGGGATTAAGGTTTGTAGGTAAGTAACTTGAGTTTACCCACTTGCATAAGCCTCAATTGAGTGGAGACACTTATGTCAATAAGCGTCAGCTATGGAACAGCGCTAATTTGGACTAGTGCCTGAATGACTTGACGATTAGTCTGAAGTGCTTACCCTGTATACTTGGAGGAATTACGTGATAGCATTACGTCCAGTGTGGGACAACTAATGGACAATAGAAAAACGCTCTTACAAACACGAAAAACGTAAGAGGTTCTACAAAGGATAGACATAAAAAGATAATTCCAAAAAGTTTCTGTGTGCCTCGTACATGTTGTGTGACCAAAATGAATCAAATTAGGCGTGACTCTTAAAGATTTCACCGATGTAGACAAGAGTAGTCATACAACTACAATGAGGTTTCCGACACCGTTTGAAAAACTTCTGTTACCGATTTCTTCTGTGCGGAGAAACAGCGATATCGTTGCAAGTTGGCATAAGAATTATCGCTCATGTCCTTTTCATGGAGAAGTGAGGACATTAAAAAATTCTGTACTGTGACTGAATAGGCAATGTTTGATTATTTGATTGATGAATAAGGAAAGCACATCTGAAAGATTTATACGGTCCCGTGGTCTGAGATTCTAATTGATTCAGCTCATAACTTTTTCCAAATATTCGCTTCGGGACGGTTTTGAAAATAGTAACCAACTGTTTTCTGTCATTCATATATACAAATCGATCGGACAATTCGTTTGGACAATATAACGCACTGTAACCTTATATACGGGTATATTTGTGTATATGTGCCCTCTGCTGAGGCTGATATCGCATCCATGATGCTCTTTCGCCGTAGTTAGGCTAAACAAACTTACGATTAAACTGGTTCTTTGTATGCTGGATAAGTGTCGTTCCAACTAATTTGGTTAGTTCGGCCTAACCGACTAATCTTCTATTAACTTACACTCGTAACTTACTCTAACTGCGCTTATCTGCATTTACTTTATCACGCTTGTAACATTTATTGAAGAAGGTGTGGACATTTTGTACTTATCGCGGATTCCTTGCTAACCAACTTAATTCATATGTTTATTTAGCAAAGAGTTATTTCACCGTATCTCCAGCCATTATTCGATTAATTTTATTTCATCTTGTCGTTTCAGGTGATTGGCTGTTGCTTGATCTCCCCGGTGTGGCTGCGCTTGATGTGAATGATGACAAGGTGCCTAGCTGTCTATCACCCACTACGTCGTCCATACTGGCTCCAGGAGAAAGTTGCTCGATGCTGGAGGGGACCGGGTGCACGGTCCTTTTGGTCGTGTTTGTCTCGAAGTGTGGTTCCATGCACTCAGTGTAGTGCGGACTACGGTCCAGCTACCGTCTTTTATGCGCTTGATTCCCCAAATACAGCATGCCTGTGTTTGCCTGTGAAGGAATGTGAGCCGCCTCCATTGAAGAAACCTGGCTCTCATCCACATGCCACACGGTCTTATTCCTTCGCGTTACACACTGGATATGGGGTGTGTGGTTGGAGTTTTGGGTGGTGCTGCGCAAGCCGTCCATGGTCCCACTGTAGGCGCAGGCGTCCTGTGGCTGGCCACAGTGACAGCCATATCCGAAACCGGATGCCGCGAAGGATATATATCTATGCTTAAATTTGCTCATTTTCAGTCGCGCATGCACGGTTTGAAGCTCGAATTGAGAAATTTCCTGAGTTAAGCGAATTAATATCAAGTCACTATTAATTCAACAAGCAAATAACATTGGGTTTGCAAAACTATGAACGCCCTTAACATCTCGGCTGTTAATATCACTACCTTGACCATCCTCAATGAAAAGCCTGAATGGCGCAATCACCTACCTTCACTTTGTTATACGAATCGGTATTTTGGAAAGTGCTACGGTGAACTAGTTTCCTTAGGTTTAAAATGGATGCTGATACCGACAAATTGGTGAAGGCTGGTGGGCATTTCGATCGTTCATTATACTTGAAGTACTGTTTATGATATTTTCCCAATTTGTTTTGTACGGCACGGTCACAGTTCAACAACGTTGCTGTTTTTCAATCATTATCCCACTGATTTATTTCGCACCGATATTCTGCTCTTTTACAATTCACTTAATCAGCAAACTACGGGATCCGCTAAGAAAATACGTTTTTACCAGTCATAAACCATTATTTCATTGAAACGTCCCACGAACATTCCTCTACGGAGTATAAACAAATTATTTGAGAAATAAACTGTGCCGTCAGTTAAACACAAATTAACTTGTGATCAGTATGTAGATGAACAAGCGAAGCGTATAAACAATGCAACTTAGGATGCGAATGGTATAAATAGATGTGAACAGGTGGTTGGATCTTAGTAATAATTTATGTAATCTGCTAGGCTCTACTACTGTGCTGAGCAACTGTTTGAATTTGGTCAAGCAAAGCAAAGCACTCAGTAGAGAAATACATCATAAAGATGAAAAAATGTAGGATGAAACAATAACATATGGAACAATGTGTCCTAGAACTAACACAGAAAACTTTGTAATATCAAAATACCACCTGCAAAACGAAACCGCTGAGTACGATTGAGATTCAAGGAAGGAGTTAGTGACGACACCTGAGCCTTCCATGTAATCAAGCATGCTTATACGTGAGAGTGACTCCCAATGGGACTTAAAATATCAGTGTTGTTTAGGTTCAATTAACATCGCCTATTTCCAGATTAATCACAGTCAGTAATCTTGTTCATTTAATTTTGTACTCCTTTCCTTGTGACACACCTCGTTTCTGTCGTCATGCTAAAGATTAGACAGTTAGAACTGGCCGATTTATAAGCACAGAAAACGCTCACGGTGCACGTTAAGTAGAAGATTTCGTTGAACCTACCGTTTACAAATCCGATCACAGTTAGGAAGCTTATCAAAACCATCGTCTGTAGGTGATTCATTCTGTACAGTTTGGCGTGAAGACTAGTCAGGTGCAATTTATACCGATAAACAAAGCGTAGCCAGTCTAGCATAGTGGCACCAGTTGTGTACACGCGGTGCCAGAGAGCACGATCAATCCGTTTTCTGCATCCACAGTGAGCATACGGTTAAGTTCACCCTCCGTTGGCGCTATCATAATAATTTGTAGCTCTAAAAACAAAGTCCCTACTGAACGCACGTGCATGAATTAACCAGGTTCAGGTCAAAGAATAACCTGCAGAAGTAAAAAGACTGAACGTTAATAATAATTGTTTAGTGTATAACAGGAAACTGTACTGGCTCACCTTAAATTTAGAACTAAAGTTGACCAAATTATTCCGGTCGCTGCTATTAAAAAAGAGCACAGCAAATCAAAATCCAGCCTCAAATCTTAGGGATTCTCAAGACAAAGCCATGCGCCACTTCGCAGTAGCGAACGACCTTGGAATTTTTATGCTTGTAACCCATCGAAGTTCATTTGCGCTCTGATAAGTTATGACGGAATCGCATATCATTCGACCTGTTGCTTGTCTAAAGCGAGCCACCATGTGAATCGCAGGTCACATACACAGAAAGTGCTATGTAAATTCCAAGGTGATTTAGCCTAAAAATACCATGTTTAACTTACTCTAACGGGGCACTGCTTCGCCTCATCCACCACGACTAGAAGAAGCAGTCAAGCAACACAATTATCTGCTGAAGGCTGCGCTCACGACAGCTAAGCTAGTCGAAATTCTTTCTGATTATCACTCAAATGTCAAATAGCTTGATATAGTGAAAACTGAATGATTCTAGCATCGGATGAGGAGAATTACGATGAGTTAAAGGAGCAGAAGTAAGCTTACTTATCGATGAGATTATAACCATTGTAAACTTGGCCTACTTTTCAGCAGCATCCGAAGACATATGTCCACCTCCTGTCAAGCCTGCAAGTTACCCAACTTAAATTATCGTCTACAGTGCGCATTCCATCGAACTCTGGTAGGGCTCGAATCCGCAACTTGACTGTTGCCAGTCCGTGGTTGAGACCACTGAGCTGCGATTGACGAAAGGATGAAAGGCACGTACAGCGTGTTTTCGGGCTTGTGGCGGCTGGCTGAGTGAGTTTATCTGTGACGAATTTCTGCCTACAATTATCGTCATTGTCATTCCGGTAAAACTCTGCCTGACATAACCTGCTAACAGGCAATCTGAAAGCAACGGCTCTAGAAATTAAGAGTATCCGTCCCACCAATCCGTCATCGCTCATCAGAAGTAGAGCTTGCAATTATATTTCACTAACAAATGCAGCTTGGCAAACTTAGATAGCCCGTATTGCTCAAGAGGCCTGAAGTGACTACGTGAATTATGGAGGGTGAATTCATTTAGTAAGCTTGTACGCTACATTTCACTGCACTGAGGATGCCACCTCTCATGGTGGTGAAACGTTTGCGAGAAAATCGCCCAGCTCGGAGAACAAATGAACAATTGACATTGTACTATGCTCGTCCATGACGGCTAACTAACTCACCAACAAAATCTAGCTTGCAAAATGCCAACAGCACTACTCTTAAATAAGTATGTTTAGGCCATTCGGAAATTGAATCACGGTATCCCCCAATTAACCCGATAGTCGGATTGGCTCACAGCGCTGAAGAAGAGGCCACATCACGTCGGATGCAGCGTGCATCGACATTCCAACGGAACTACCGCTATGTTAAAATATCTACATTCATGGTCTCAATATCAGCATTCACTAATATTGCTTTTAATGACACATCTGTTTAATAAATTGTTCTCGATGCGCACATACATTTCTCCCGGAATCGATGATATTCACCTGAATTTGAGAAGTAGCAACAACAACACTAGTCAAGACGGTGTTGGTATTCCTTCTTGCTTGAGATAATGAGCAAACTGTGCCTACCATGTGAAACATAGTATGCTCGCGTCCACTTTCTAAAGTGACAACTGCTCGGAACCCGTAAGGTATCGCCCATTCGTCCTCCTCCTTACAAGAACAAATATGACAGAGGAACTCATCGCTTAGGTTTTAGTCGACTATTTAGAACGCCAAAATTTCACAGCGTGTGAGTAGTAACGTTTCCGTCAACATCTTTCGTGCACCATCAACCTACCGATTGCAAACATTAGTTGGACGGAAGCGGCCGCTTAATGTAGAGGGACTGACATCATTTACCTCGAATTCTCCAAAGCGTTCGACCGCCGAGATCCCCGCATTCGGGTTCACAGAACGAAAAAGCTATGAAGTTTAGGGTCCTGTCCTTGGGTGAATGAAACATTTTATGCAGTATCCGCAACCGTAGCTCATAGTACGAAATGTGCTGCCCGATGCGATCCATGTCGAATGTGTAGTTCCACACGTTTCAGTTCGGCGGCCGCGTCTGTTTCTCGCTTTCTGTAATGAGCATACACCTTTGGTTACCTCGGAGTTCTTGTTGAAAAATGAACAAGGAATTTATACGGATTAAGAAGCGTTGCTTTACAAGTCCCGTTGGATAGTTGCAGGGGATATCAACATAACAATAATGGTGATAATGATAGTAAAAAGTTAATAATTTAAATACGAAAATAAGGACTTATCGTTTGCTTCGCTGCAGTCCTGGGATTCTCTTAGATTCACAGCATCCACAGTTTACAACAAATAAATCCATGGTAAACTTCAGGTGTAGGATGGAGACGTAGTGTTAAGTAACAACTTGTAAGTGGATGAGTGCATCATTCAACCGTCTTTTAAATACTGTTAGTGTCGGTGAAGAGACTATCGATTCTGGGATAGCATTCCACGGGTGACAGACACGGATGGAAAAGAAATTTCTGAAGCACTGCAGACGACAGTATTGTTCTGCGAGTCTTAATGAGTGGCCCCTCATATTTGTGTTGCTGTTGAGTTGCAGTAAATTGCGGCACACATGATGTGGGTCTCGCAGAATAAAGTATGTCATAATCAGGTCGCCTCGTAGTCTGCGATAGCTTCCACTGAACAATCCCAGTCGTCGCAGCCTCTCCTGGTAGGACCGATTGCGCATTCCAATTACGTTCTCAGTTGCCCGGCGTTGTGGCTGCTCCAGTGCATTAAGGTCATGTTTCAGCCGAGGATGCCAGGCTTGAATTGCATATTCGACATGGGGGCGAACATACGCACTGAGCATTTGTCGAAATATGGAGCTGTTTATTTGTCCAAACGCCCACCTCAACAGCCCGACGTGTTGATTCTCGGTCTTCGAGGCCTTTTCGGATTGCCTGGAGCAACCCAAATCATCTTGAACCAGGACAACCAAGTCACGTTCCAGAGTTGATTGTTGCAGTACATCCGTTCCGAGTCGGTATGAGTAGCTGCTCTGGTGTCAGATGGAAAGCACCTTGCATTTACTGACGTTGAAATGCAATAAGTTTTGGTCGACCATTGATACACCGTATCTAAATCACTCTGAAGCACCGGTTGGTCGGTGTTCGCCTGGATCCTGCGCCAGATCTTGATGTCGTCGGCAAACATTAGGAGGTTTGAAGCGATTCCTTGTGCAAGGTCATTAATAAACACTGTTCGCTGATAAAGTTATTATGTAGCAAGCGATCGACGACCCAGAAGAGCATGATGCACTTTAGTGAAAATTGGACAGGACGTACAAATCGTCGCTCTAAAATTAGCATTAGTACAATTCGTCTAAGTGTAAATAAGTTCACATTCCGCACTATCCGAACATCAAATACAAGGCTAAAGACCATATCTTGCAAGCAATCACCCAGGGACGCGAATTTGGGTTATCAACTCAGGCTGACCAAGGCTGCTAAGAACAAGCTGAGAAAGCATTAAAGACCAATAAGATGGCATGCTGCAGAGAGCATTGCAGCGGTTTTCTCCGGCTGTCTGTTCGGAGGTTCTCTACATCGTTAGATCGCTGTAATTGATAATAGCAAAATCACCGCAATAATTGCAGAATTTCACGAGTTCCGGAGTGACTTCCAATACCCTAGCCAAACATCTTGCTGCAAATGTCGTAGTTAATTTTAACCAAATATGGAGAAAACAGGAAAGGGTTTAATCTGCCTCATTGCTATAAAATTCTAATAGGGCTGCGTATCTCGAAAGGTAAAATATAGCTCCATTATAGCAGTACTTTCAATGTACGACGCATTGCCCACAATACATACTTTCCAAGCGTAGGTAACAAAACCTGGACGAGTAGATGAAAATGTGCACGGAAACGCTCAAAAGCCAGAATAGAGTGTTTCACCTGCAGGAAATTACGTGACTCTTTGTAGGCAGGTCATGTTCAAAAGACCTAAGCAGGTACACCAAATGTCCATATTTCGTGGGTCTAGACAAAATTCCGTCCGTAGATGCGGAATTAAAACAGAGGTGACACCCCCTGATATTGCTGAATATGTTTAATCCATCCGTGAACACCATCACCGTACCAGCTCAGTGGAAAGAAGCGGCAGTTGTTCCGCGATCTAAACCAGGCACAATTATTGAGCTTAAAATCCATCGTCTGTAAAGCCACACGTCAACATCTATGAAAAATCATGGCGCGAAGGTACAAGGCTAAAACTATCGAGTTCCTACTCTAAATAATCTAATAAACATTCCGTAACACGGCTACTTGAATAATCGGTCTTGCATTGCGTGTCACCTGAAATTACTAGACAGTAAAACTCTCTCGCATGATCTGAGTATGTCGGCTACCATAATTAACCTCCACATGCACAGGGTATTTGACCGAGTACTTCCTGCATACCGGTTGCTAAAATGACGTCTTACGGGATAGGTGGACATCTGCTTTCTTGGTTCAGGTCATGCGTTACAAACCGAAAACAGGTGGTGCGATTTCGTGAATACAAGTCTGAGCCTACAACTGTTACAAATGTTGGGATACAGGAAAGTGTCCTTGGGCAGCCACTGTTCTTGGTTTATGTTAACGACATTTTCGACGTGGTATAATTTGGTACGCCCTATGTGTTTGCTGATAAGAGTAAAGTCGTTTACAATTTCAGTCCTGATGCTTCTAATGATGCTGTTAAGCTGATCCAACGCGACCCCCGTGCAAATGAAACTTGGCGAGCAATGTGTAAATTGTTCCTCTGGTGACAAGTTTTGCGTTATGTCCCACCAATGCGACTTGACTCATAGTGGCATGACTCTTGACGGCAAGCCACTTAAAATATTTCCTGCGATATTTATGTTCACTTGACTTCCATGTGCATGTCGGATATGCCTCCACGAAAGCAAGACGGAAAATTGGTCTAGTATTTAGAACATTTACCCTACATGAAACAATACTTCATTCTTACAAATTGCTTGTTCGGCCAAGTTGCAATATTGCCCATTTGTGTATGGGAGCTCAAAAGTGCACGATTTCATTAGTGTGGAACAAGAACAGAGAGCATTCACAAGGCGCCTTCTTTGTATATCTACAAAACTGGAATATTCTGTTCGATGTGACAGCTGAAGCTTCACCCGAGCCGACTGCGTCGTATGAAGCACAGCCAAAGCATATTCCTCAACACCTTGCACAGAAATACATATGTTTCCAAGCTCAATAGGACAATTATGAAATAAGCTGTCTAGAATAGGCGAAACATAACAGAACTCCGTGGCGGAAAGCAAGTCAACGTCCAGAAGGACTATGAAGATATCCACAAAAGGCATGCAGGATTCTGGAACAAGCGACC
>CALYDF020004766.1:0-15367 GCA_944474145.2 Dicrocoelium dendriticum | reverse complement strand
CCGACCATTAAAGGGTCGGCGACTAATCGTTTTTTGGATGGGTTGCATACTCTCGAGAAGTATTTGATATATAAGCAGGTATCAGATGCTCCGAATCCCGGTGTTTGCTCGTGCTCTGCTGTGCCCTCCGGATAGTATGGCTACTCTTGAAACCGTCCCCGAGTCGGGTCCTGCAGCTGGCGTTTTCACTAAGAGTTGTGCCTCTACTGAATTGTCATTAAAAGGTGTTGGTGTTCTTGCTGCTTTCAGACGAATTTCTGTTGGCAATCTGCAACGGAATTTAATCCAGTTCGCTAGTAGGGTTTGTGCCATTAGTTCTGACTGTAACACAAGTTTTAAGAGCCTGGGACCGCACCCCTTATAGTTTGGTGATATGGGGATCCTTGTCAACGAGGTGACCACCACATTTTCGAGAGAAAGAACCTCCCGGATGTAGTGCCATTGCTCGCAGTCGTGCAATTGGTGCATCGTCGGTAGTGGAATCTGTTAGGTGTATTTGTAGGGGTAAGTTTGTGGGGGAGTTTGATGTGTAGGTTTGCAAGGTCACATGGTGTATGTATGGGGGTGGTTATTATGGTTGGGGCAGACAGTAGGCTGGGGTAAGCGTATGTGAGTTTTGTATGTAACTAGAGCGCTAGGTAAGGAATTAGTTCTGGTGGTGGAATGGTTGTTAAGGGCCTCAGGAGTTTAGCGATAAGTCCGTGATCAGGAGTTTGTGTGTTGTGCTTTTTTGGTCGGCTAGAGGTCTGTAGGCTAAAAGGTGGTATTGGTGTGTTTTTGTGGGGCACATGTTGTGGTTATGTTATGCTGAAGGTTGGTGATCAATGTCGTATGAGTTACTGTTAGTTGAGAGTTTGTAAATATGGGTTCAAAGGATGATGTAGTCACCGTGATGTGGTTTAGTGGGAAATTCTTTTGAGTTAGTGCTCCGTTTTGAATGTAGTTGGTGAGTTTGTTTGGTGAAGTAAGTTTGTATAGACTTGAGTATGTATGGTAGGTGGGCGAGGCGTTCTTGCGGCGCTCTTGTATTGGCATTAATTGGAAGTAATGTTGATATAAGGGATGCACGGAAGCATTGGTCTGAGTCGGCGGCAATGAGTAAGGAATAAATCCAACTGAAGCTCTGTGTGAAACGGACGGTGAGAAGAGGTCAGGGAATATTGAGGTGTATAGGTTGAATTATTCCTCTGAAGATACTCTAATTTCCGCTTCGCTAATAGAGACTTTGAATCACTCACAACAAGAGATATATGTAATAATAGAGATATTAACTACCAATATGGGCGATCTTAAAAAAATCAATGTTGCTTAACCCCAAATTACCCCATAGATGTTGAGTAAGCTCAGGAACACCGTGAGCAATCACTGTTTTCTTATCCTGACTTTTTCTGTATCTATCTTTGTTAGCGGGATCCCCTGAACGATCTTTCCACGGGATTTCGGGTAGTATGCGCACTCCACTTGAGTCGTTGCGGAGTCGATTCGCAGACAGCAGAACGGCCTCAGTCTCGTCCGCCGAATTTAGTATTACCCGAAGTAACCGGGGTTCGCCGTAGTGCAACGCTTTTGGGTGGCGCGAGATTCTTCTTACTCTCGTGGGATTAGCATGGACATCGATAGACGTACAGATGGGACCCCACTGATTTCGATCGTCCGTCAACTTACCCTTAATTGTATTGGATTTGGATTCGGGGACCTTAGTGCATACAATGTTTAGGACACCATGGTTGCGCCTGGTGGCTACTGGTTTTGGATTTTGAGGCTTAGTATCTAGTGTTTTTGTTGAAGTTGTGAACGGCATTGGTGTGTGCCATCCGTGCTGCGGCAGTTTTGTTTTCTCTAGTCCGGGCACAAAGGTTACCGATGCTCTTTCCGGTGTTTGCTTGGCGGAAACCGATGCGTACGTTGCCGAGTTGTTCACTATTGCTGGTTGACTGTAACTTACAGTCTCGAGTGTAGCGAACAGACTACTAGGTGCAGCACACAGTACAGAAGTTGAGGCAGGCGCGCTGCAGGCACTGTTTTTACTTATAGGTGGAAGAGAGAATGGAGTTGATACTGCTGGAGGTTGAGTCGTTGGGGTTGGGTTGGGACGTCTGGCTCGCTTCTTCGGCCTGACTAGGCAGTTCGGGGTGTTATTTTCACTCACAAGTGCAGGTCCGTTTCCTCCCATGGGTGTAACTCTGGCGCTCACCA
This sequence comes from Dicrocoelium dendriticum, assembly GCA_944474145.2. Classification (NCBI taxonomy): domain Eukaryota; kingdom Metazoa; phylum Platyhelminthes; class Trematoda; order Plagiorchiida; family Dicrocoeliidae; genus Dicrocoelium; species Dicrocoelium dendriticum. Next base: position 13,171 of record CALYDF020004766.1, on the reverse strand, counting down.
GTTGCTCGACCGCTTCGGTTAGTCTTTCACCCCTCTTCAGTAGCACAGATAGACAGCTAACAAATGGAATAGACTTGCATACTTGGCAGAACCAAGACGACTCTGCGGTGTTTGCTTTCGTCTACCCCTTCCCAAGGCAGGTTGTGTGATAGGTTTTCAAACACATGGTACACACCAGACTACTTTTTACCACTTTGGCACATGATTCGCATTTGCTTTTCATACGAGACATGTTCTCAGTAGGGATAGGAAGAGGATGGAGATACTGATGCACCGTTGCGTGGCGATCGGCGCTGGTTTGAGGTCAGCGGGTGCAGGCGTGTCGAGGCCAGATGAGTCACGCGTTCTTTAGGGTGGATAGGCGATGTGCATGCTATCGATCCAGACGGTAGAGGGTAGGCAGCGATGCGACGTAGGACTGAGGCAAAGCAAGTAGACTTGGAAATTATTGTCTAATGAGGACTGGCAGTTCCAAGGGCGGAGCAAATTGACGACTATCGCTTTGTAGAGCAACTTGAAGGAATGTTAGTAAGCTGATCGGGTGACTCGCAGAAAGATCTTTAAAATAGGACCACAAGAGTTCTTATGCGACGAGAGGAAAAATAAAACATCCGATAAGCTTCAAATACGGTTGACTTCGAAGTTCCAAGAGCACAGTTTGCTGGTGATCCGTGAATGATAGCTCCAATAGATGTACAGTGGTGGCAGAAGCTCGCGGAGCCAAATCGAATGAAGGCACGTAGGTCACTGTGAGAATAAATCCAAAGATTTGGAGGCGAATAACGCGGGAGGACAGTTTTTGCGACCGCCCGTCTTCTTATTCCCCTTCTTACGCTTTTCCACTCTTAGCCTCCAGTTCTAACTTGATTTTTATACCCCCATTTTCAACCCACCAATTCTTTGCCATCCACCACTATGCTTTGTTACGCGTTCAGCCTTTAATTTAACTTTAAATGCAAACCCGGAGCGTCACGCTTGCCCTATCGACCAGCCAATGTCTAACCAAGCAATCAAGTCCAGTAGATCGGGTCCTATTTGTTAAAGTCGGTTCTATATCAGACTGACATGCCTCAACGAACGCGCATTAACATACGTCATTCCGCCGGCAGCAGTAGCCGGAGCTTTAGAGACCCACTCGATCAATATTTACTGGCTAACGGAAACCCGCCTACAACACCCGTGCTCGGTTCTCACTCTGTGATCCCTTCAGGGGACATTGGCAATGCTTTCTCATTGTGCCTAAGCGGAGATGATGCAACTTCGTATGCTTCGTATGCAGCCTGATATTACTCTGAGTCCGCGGACTGATACTGCTCTGGTTGTTTGTATCCCAATCAATAGCCGGATATATGCAGTCCGACTGGCTGGCTCGTTCAAAGCTTCGAAGGCGCGCGGGACTAATAAGTGTCCGTTTGTCATCGCTGCCTACTTTCCCACAAAGCGTACGGATGACTGGGTGAAAGATGACGTCTGTCGTCAACTGAACGAGCTTCTTCATCACAGAAGAAGCACGGAGACTGTAGTGCTGGCTGGGGATCTGAACACACGTTTGGAACTTGTTCACTAACGAACTGCATCTGGGTGTCCAATATGATGTGGGCTCCCGTAATGAAAACCACGAGCGGTTACTTCATTTGTGTAAAGCTGCTCGCTTATTTCTTGCGAGCACTAACTTTTGAGACAACACCCGTCGGAAGATGACATGTCACGCACCAGCCTCGAATCAGTCATGGACGCAACTCGATGACATCACGAATAATTATCGTTGCAGAGGCTGCGTCCAAACTGTCGCTCCATTTGGAGCACGGTTGAGGACACTGACCATGTACTTGTATACGCTAATCTGTAGGACGCCCTCGTAGACCGTGTGAGCGCATAGACACCAGCCAACTGACGAAGCTAGGTGTTCTGAATGCGTACCGAAGTATGCTGGCTTTCGGGTTGAGCAAGCGCTTACTGAATACAGTTGAAGATCACTAGTCGCATATTCATCATATTCTACTAAAAGCAGTTAAATCATCATGTGGTAAATCCACCAGCCAAAATAAACATTGGGTCTCTTCGCACTCTCTGGAACTTACCGATGCTCGTAGACACATTCCGTCTGGGAGCGAACACGAGACTCGCAAAGACCTGAGGGCAAAGCTCTGTGTCAGCTTGAAGAGACACCGCGAATCCTGGTGGTCTCATCGAGCGTCAGAAATGGTAGTGATCACTGTGCTTGGTAATCATCGTAAGTTATTCTGTCTGCTACGGGAAAAGGGCAACAGGAGACCTGGTGTTAGTGTAACTATCTATGAAGAAATTGGGCAGCCTATCCACAACTTGACAAAACCTTTGGTGCATCAATCTGTGCATTTTGAAGAGCAATTTAATCTACCGGAATTATTAGATTCTTCACCGACCAGTGATCGCCCTGCTCTCTGGCCTGTCCATTTAATCCGCCCTCTAGTTCAGAATTCGAACGCGCGAACAGGCTTCATAATTTTAAAAGTCCGCGGGATTAGGTGATCTTCATCCAGCTCTCTTCACATTCGGGGGCGCTGCTCTTGTTAATGATTTCTACGAAGTACTAATGAAATTGTGGGAGCAGGTAACTGTCCCAACTGTCTGGTGCCACTCCATTATTGTCTCGATCTCCAAGGCAGGCTCGCGTTTGAAATGTGGCAAACACCCAGAAATTAGTTCGATTCCCATTACCTGCGAATTGCTTGTCTCTGTACTCATACACTGACTCACTGGCGCTCGTGAAAGCCAGATTCATGAGGAGCTAGCTGGGCGTCGTCGAGGTCGGAGATGCATCGACCACATATTCACATTGCGACACTTGTTGGATTGTGAAAAGTCGGTCCTTCAGGGACAAAACGTATATTCTGCAAACAACAGGACCAGGCGAAAACAGAGACAGAGGGCGAGTGAAACATATCGGTATATACAGCTGGTTGGATCCATAATTAACGACCTTTGTTGATGCATGACATTTTTCCTTTGATTCAGTCAAACAAACTCACTCCAATGCGTCCACTGTTGGCCAATCAGCGTGCATGCGAGAAACGTGTGAACGTCCAATCGGTTGCCGCCTTTGCTTGCGGCAGCCTAACGGCTTCCTTGCTGGGCTGGCTCCGCACGTTCGTTCGAGTGTATACTCCCATCACAGGATCACCGTCACATTTATTGGCGGCCAACCGTTGTCAAGTTCTTTGACATCCAAGGTGCCTTCGATTCGGTGGATCGATGTGTCCTTTGGGACTATAAGCTAAGAAAACGTGTTCCCGAGAAGTATGCAAACGTTATACGAGCGCTTTACGCGAGTAGTTTGGGCAGACTGAGGGTTAACGACAAGCTGTCACCGCCCTGTAATATCGCCCGTGTTATGAGACAAGGATGCCCGTTGTCACCTATCCACATCAACATTGATATTGACGAAGTCGTGGAAATCGACTTCACAGCAAATGACTTAGAAGGCGTGCAGTTGCTTCCAGATGAACGATTTATTGAGTTGGAGTATGTTGACGATATTGCCTTCATCTGTGATAGCTCATGAACCTGCAAAGTTTCACTGGACAGATTAGCAGTGACAGTTAACCGTTTCGTGTTATGCTTTACACCCGCGAAGTGCAAAACTTTTTTTCCATGATTAGCAGAGACCGCCTCCTACGTTGACACCTGGGGGGATGAGTCATAAACCGTTCAAAAGTTCAGCTGCTTAGGTATTTGTATTAGTGCTATTGGAATTAAAGACCAGGTTGCAAACCGTATATAAATAGAGGTATGTATATACATATATGCAACCGTTTATATAATGTACATCGAGCCATACAAACCCATGGAGTTTTGACTAGAGGACAATAAAATGTACAAAAAATGTAAGAGCATTTGATAATTAATGAAAACTCGGAACAACCAATTTTTGATTTTTACACTCCATGTTGTAATTTATTGCGGTTGTTAAGAGTTGGTGTTGTTATAAAGGTGAAATCTGTCAGACTTGCGCGCACTTCTTCCATTGCAACCTGTTTTGCGTCATTGCTTCCAGTGTTGTGAGCCATTAGCTTTCTTTAGCTTTGGGTCCCCAGTCGAGGACTCGAAGGAGACCAGTGATGACCAAGCAAGGTCTCATCGATTTCCCGCATTGTAGCTAGGTGGACGGTTGACCTCACCGAGGCCTTTACCAAAGTAACCCTGTATGCGCACTCGTTAGGCATGCGCAGGATGCGGCCAGCCAATCTAAATTCACGCAGGCGGAAGACAATACAAAACAGAACATCCACCTTAACCAAGATGCGGAGTCTAACGTCGTCATTACATACTCGTTGTTGCCAACGCACGCCAACTATCATCCGCAAAAACCTACAGTTAAAGGCGGGAAGACTGCATGTCTTCCATAAGGTTTGGCCAGGATTGGTATCTGCACAGCAATGTCGTGAGTACACGGGCTTTGCAAATTCTGTCGCGGCCGCGCCACAAATGTCAAATTATCAAAGTCAACCGGGCTTTAGCGATTCGTAGGGATACCTCTGCTTCAATAGTGCAGTCGGCAGAGACGTAGCTCCCAAGGTAGATAAAACTAGCTAAGTGTTAAAGCTGTGTGCCTTCGATGATGAATGGTGGAAGGGATACTGCCAATCTTGAAAGAGAACTTTACAATTGGAGGGGGCAAAGTACGTACTAAACTTAGACGCTTCGATCACCAATTGATCAATGAAGGATTACATCCCATGGAGGTCGTCACCGAGCCACGCGATATCATCATCGTAGTCTAAGTCGGTCGCGCAATTATCTGGGAGAAGCTCAATGCCAAAGTTATGCAGGTCCTCTAAAGTTCCAAAAACTACATCGTCGAAGGCAAAGATTAACAGAGACCGTAGACTTGGGCAGCCTTGTCGCACGCTACTGGGGACAGGGCACAGTAAGAAAAGCGTGTCATTGGCCCGCACTCGGCCTGGAGTGTGGAGGTATAGCGCGCGAAGTATAGAGGGATATATTTCAGGAACGCCATTCTTTAACAGGCAGTTTCATAAAGTAGGTCGATCTTGCGAGTCGAACGCAGTCTGTACATCCAGGATAGGGATAAGGATGGGTGTGCGATAGAGGTGAAGATGCTTCAGGAGTTGGCGAAGGGTGAACATTTGATCCACACGTCCTTGACTGGGGAGAAAACCAATCACCTCCTCTCAGTTGTGTTACTCAATGGCGGGGTTTACCTGAGGAGCATGATGAATGCTAGTAGGTTGAAGGCAATAGCTCTCAGTCCAATGCTCCTTCACTTGTCACACGATGTATGAAATGCTTTCTTGATGATTGTAATGATGATTGACCACCCTCGCAGGAAGATGGGACCCTTTAAAATTGTCAGATCTTTAGAAACAGGGACGTTAGTAGCTCGACGAATGCGGTACAACTGTATTTGAACAACACTGGGGGAAATTCATCATAGCTGGCTGACTTGAAGCGCTTTAGGTGACGGATCTCAAGATACACTTCGGCTTCGGTTGGTGGTCCGGGTAGTACTAACCACGGCTTGAGACTGGATGTACTAAGTGTAAAGTTGGATAGCGAGGAACAACTGAACTGAGACTGGATGTGCTCAGTCCCTCTGTCCGTGCGTGTCTGCAAATTTGTGGTATGTGACCCATCCGCTTCACAGATGACCTCACTGATACCAGATCTCCAGTGTCCAGTGGTCCGAATGAGCTGAAACAGCTTGCAGATGTTTCCAGTGAAAGCGCCGGCCTCCTCCAAGGCGCGTTGGTATCGCTTAATTTCTCGATCACTGCGAAGGCTTCATTTGCGTTGTCTGTTGAGAATACGGCGAATATCATTCTGTTTTGGATTTACTGAGCGAGTTCGGCGGCAGTCGGCCAGTGTCAAAGAGTGCACTGATATCTAACCCTTCAACGGGTGATGAGATATCCTACACACCGATTGACCTGAAGTTAGCTTTGCTTACTGCACAGACTCCAAGTGGTGTTCACTATCAGTGGGCGGGACACAGGCTAGTGTGCTTGCCAATGATGGTTGATAGTCAAGCTGAGCCGACTGACCAGATACAGTTTACAAGGCCTCCGTTTCTGATATCCTCCAAATCGCATGCAAATGCTGACACCGGCTAGTGGGGATCCGAATCGAGGTAGACAGACCAAAAGTACCTATAATCTTGTATGCTGCCAAACAAGCTGAAACTGCTTGCAGCGTGGTCTATTTGGGACCAAGCGTGCGACAGTGAATGAGAACTCCAGGTGGCAGAGCGTCTCCTCAAGTGCAAGAAGTGTGTGTTTGCGAGCAATAGGCAGTTGTCTTCGCACAAATTGAGAAGCCCTGTAACTTTATCTGAACGATTCTAGTACAGTGTATATGGACAATCCAGATGATCTTCACCTGGTAACAGCCGACCGCATGTCCGTTTAATTCTCCGGCGAGGACAATGACGTCCGATTTGACGGCTTTGCTTCATAACTGATGAAGCTAATAATAAAGAATATCCTTGTTCAGTTCAGACCCACAATCGATTGGCGCATAAGCAGAAACTGCAACCAAACTGCGCCTTTCAGCATGACGTCTGTTACTCGCGCTTGAGCCTTGGAGGCAAATTGCACATGGTTGACATTTAACTGGGAACCAGTCAAGGAATTTAGCCTTGGCTTTATTGATTAACGCCACGCTAAGGCCGGCCAAGTCGGAGGAAGCAGCTTCTGCGTCGCCAGATAGACTTAAGTGTTATGTAGCTTCCCGGTTAGTCGGAGAATTCAACTTGAGCGCAATACTCGGGTATTGCAATCACGCTCCGGAAAAGCAGCAGCTAACATAGGCGAGGGAAATTTGGGTACGTGCAAGGCCGGTCTGTGGCCCAATCTGCATAAGCGTCCGGACATTCAGGGTTGTCAACCGGAACGAAGATCAAGGTAGGAGAATAGCCTCAGGCGGGACATCACAAGTAGCAATGTAATCGGTAGCAGAGTCAAATCGTAGGTAACGGAGATGATTAACAAAGGAATGCTTTGCGTGTGCTGAAGTTTGGTAAGAAGCGAAGTAAGCAGGAGCGAGAGAATGTGAAACAACGGTGTGATGCGTGGTTTTTTCAGCGAGTGCGATACCACCCGGTTGGAAATGTCGAAGTAGGGTTTTGACTTAATTAACACCTCCCTGAGCCTTTGGCTCAATAGCCTACACCCAAGGCAACGCGGCGAATTCAAGCAATCGCGCCCATTAGGAGCAGGTGATCGACTTCTCGGTTTATACGCCTTTCATCTGGTAAGATACCAAACAGGGATCTATTCTTTCCCAGGGTAACAACAATTTTAAACTGGAATACAATGCTCCACCAGAGTGAACAAAGGGGCAGTGACTTTATTTATTGGCGAGTCATATCCGCCTCGTCGCAGTGTTGTTAAACGGACATATGTGTCTTTTTGTAGGGAGAACGCTCGCCAGGAGCAGACCTATCATATCCTGGAACACTACTGCTGAACTATTCGACTGAAGGAGTAGATCCCGAACCACCCAGCTCGCACGACGAGGTTGTTCGGCTAGGCGCTTTTGCTATCCTTCGTCACCTATGGCGCCGAAGCGACATCAATCTCTACTTCGAGGTTAAAGTGTACAATAGAGCCTTACGTTCAATCCTACTGTGCAGTTGTGAAACCCGACCCCTTAGGTCCGTCGACCACCGGTGCCTTCGTAGTTTGGCACACATCAGTTGGGAACACAGCGTGAGCAATGAGCGCACCCGACACATTGTTTAAGGCAAAGGAAAAGGAAATGAACCGCTCGGCACCGGTATTCCACGCACCAGGCTCCGATGGCAAGACCACGTTTCGCATATGTCAGCCCGCCGGCTCCCGCGATGTGCGTTGTTTGTGCGCTGGGGGTGCGGATTAAATAGGATGGTGCCCAAGCGCTGACTTTGTCTAGAGGAATGAAGGCCCTTACTGTGAACTTGGCTTCACTTGGAGCCTCTCGGCTCCCTGTTTAGGGACCGATGGACGATGAGCGAGTTTGGCAGAATACACTTGTTGTCATGGCTAGGAGCCGACCTTCATGGTGTTCGTGTTGTGATTTTATTTGTCCCTGACCTTGCTACTTAGCGTCCCACTCCAACCACGATCTCATTTGTTAGACGTAACATAACTGTTTTTGGGGCACAACAGCCGGCTTTTAACCCTTCGGAACGATATCCATTCATTACAGGTGACTCAGCCGGCGTGCCGCTTTTACACGTATTTTGTATTGCGGCACAATAGCTGCTGCGTTTTCCACCTGAAGCTAACGTGTATAATGAATGAATGCAAAACAGAACTCAACGATTACTGAACCATGATGGAGGAACGCCATGAATTAAAGGGGCTGAAAACAATGGTGGGTGTAAAAGTGAAGTTGGGACAGGACGATAAGGATGAAAAAGAGCAAGTGGGGGGACAGGAAGACGGAAAGTGGTAGAAGCGGTAGAATCTCGACCCCTATCCACCCTGCTCATTTATCATCCGCTGCGACGGCCAGAGCGTCAAGTAATTGTTTGCAGCAACGTTAAATAACTAAATAAATAAACAGTTACTTCCTCGACGATACCAGGTACATTCCAACTGAGTGGCCTGATCAATCTGTACAACAAGATCACATAAAATAGTTCATAGTGCTTGTTTTATATAAGGAATCCTAACTGGGCTTATGAAGCGACTGGTAGCCTGAAGATATCCCAGTGATTGGGAAAATGGGAAAAATAACAAATACAGGTTGAATGGAAAGCTCAATTAAACTACTACGGCCAATCGTGGAACCGTCCCCAGGGGACCTGCTTCCATACGGGATATTCCTACGATGAGTTTCTCCCACACTTCCGTACTCCAACTGGCTGTGTGCCGGTGTGGCAAAATAACATGTAAGCTATCATCATTTTAACAATTGTTTTTTATAAGGGCTGTTTTATGCATGCATTATGGGCGATGAAGCCACAGCCCGTTCCGACATGCGGATCATTCAAGTATGGCACTTTTTGTTATACGCCAGTGAATCAGTGGCAATATGTCTTGCATGGGTATAATTTTTTTAGTTTGGAAACAGTAATCCTTCCCCTCAAGAGATCGGCCTACCAACAAGGAAGTAAGAAAGAGATAAAATAGCAGAAATTGATAAGCACATTACTAATATCTGCCTTTTGCAGATAGGCCAATCACAAGTTCATGGGAAGTCGGTGAATAACGACAATGGTACAGAAATTACGATAGAAAGAACTGTTGCATTCCAGCCAGAGTTTTACAAGTAATAAAGAGCAGTAAAGGTAATCCAAATACAGTTGATAGTGTCTGCAGTTGTGGTTGCTTTATCCCAAACAACGGACGATTGTAGACATCGGAATTGGAGGAAAAGCAGTTTATTAATTTCAGATAGTCGAGCGCAAGGAAAATATCCGTTGCTTGTCGCTCAGTGGAGACATGTTAAATAAATATGAGATGTACGGATGAGTATATAAAGTTAAAACATAGTGATGGTTGTACAAATGGCAGAAATAGGCTAATTATCTTCAAAAAATGGCTGCCGCGGTCTTTTTGTTTCAAATATGATCCCGTACTTCTTCCAACAAGCTATCGTCATTCATTTGCAAACTTAAGCTTGATTTTACTTTTGCATGTGTCGGGAAAATCGTACTCATTTTGTTGAATACGCTCAAGCTGTTTGTACATAGTATACAACTATGTAGTTTATTCCATATGAAGCTGAATCTTTTAAGATAAAACTTTTGTCTGACAGTGAACTTGAATGGAAGTACAACAGTCATGCATTCTGTGTCGCGTAGTTCATATCTGCTTTCCAACCGAAATTGCATGGAGGGTCGTTCATTATGCACGTTATACCACACCACTTTTTGAAGGAAAACATGATTTAAATGTAATCTACGCAGCCTTAGAGGCTCAAGTTTTAACTCACTGCATCTATCTTTGTAAGGAACTAGTGTATGGTAAACAAAAATACGTTAGGTGAAGGCGCGTTGAACAATTTCTAGGAACTTCAGGTCAAAACGTACGTGAATTACTGAACGTAAGGCTGCAATATCCTAACAAGGGTCTTACAATTATTTTATATGCTATGATCCTTGCCTCTTTCAGCGTTAGTAATTCACTAATATGTCCCGGTACTTGCATTGCCTTTGAAACAATAAAGTCGTATGTTTGCCGAAAGGTAATGAGCTGGAATATCTCAGTCCTAAATCTCTGACAGAACACAATATAATAGGATTGCCATGAAGTAAAAATCATCCTACATCAATATGACATCTATAACTCATAATATTGCATTTTGATGTGCCGAAGTGACTCTACCACATTGCAGCCCAACCTTCTATAGCTTGTAGATCGCATTTATTATTTGCTATCTCATTTTTGTGTTGGAATGAACGGAACCTATATCTACCTTCAATTCATCTGCAAACAAACCTGAGCTTCCGAAGCGTACGACAGGTATAAGATGGTTTATGTACAGTAGGAAAAGAAGCGGACCTAAAATTCTGTCTTGAAAGACGCCGCCAGTAACTTATTGGGGCGTAGACATGAACGCATTGATGTTCACTGTCTGTGAGCGTCCAGACAGATAGGATTTAAATCCAGAAATTAGAGGATTTGATATACCAAAACTACTTAGTTTCGATAATAACCTTTGTTGCGGGACTCGATCGAGCGCTTTCTGTATGTCAAGATTTAAGACAATGCATTTATAACTAGAATCAATCGCTGCTGTGAAATTAGTTAAGAAATAAATTTAGCATCTTATGCGCGAACGAGACTTTAAAAAGCCATGTTTCGTAGGCGAAAGAAGACGATGCGATAAAGATGGGGTGTGATTAAGGAAATGATAATTCCGAATATCTGTTTTAGTACCAGACTTATATCTTGGTTTGACAACAGATTCCTTCCATCACTGCGGATAGTAGCCTGACTGTAAGGACAAGGAAAAGATATTCAGCAATAATACTGGTATATCATCACCACCACGCTTGATTACGAGTGCAGAGATACCACCAGAACCAGCTTTATGAGATGACCGAAGCAAGTTAATCAAACTTTTAATAACTCTGATGTTGGAGTCTACAACTGCAATATCTTCGGTGACAGATGAGACAGGAGGTACCAGAGACGCATTCTTATTGCTGAAAGATTCAGCAAACTATGCACTAAAGGCGTCCACCATATCAGCAGGCGAGTTGATAACACTGCCATCTAGTGTGGTAATATGTGATGGTAGGTCTGTTTGTTGCCCTTTTCTCTTCTTCTATAAATTACTTAGTTCGCCAGCTTTGTTTTTGCTGTGTAAAATATGCTCCTCTTCTTGTCTAAGCTGCGTAGCATCCCTGACATCCGTTTCAACCATAAGCCATTGCAGACACAAAAACACGATGAAATCTTGAGCTTTTTCAGGCGTACAAGCGAGTTGCGCATTTGTTTTCTATCTTTTTCAGCAATAGTCGAGCTAGCTGAAAGTCTAGCACAAGGTTTCTTTTTGCTGATAGCCAATAATTCCAAGCAGTATTGCATGTTGTGATAAAATATGCAGATACATCCTGGAGGTTATGTGAAAGAAAGAACATATCCCGAAGTGTGATGGAAAATGAGTCCTAGTTCACACTTTGAAGACGGGAAGGATGTATTTTTGAATGGACCATTGGAGGGTCGACCACTACTTTGCAGCCAACCAATTTGTAGTCACATACTGGGAAGCCATGCAATACCTCAATGAAAATGGAAATAGGTCCAGCAATATTTTATCCTTTGTCGGCTCGTTGTATTGTGTTGTCAAAATGCTTCCAGGCTGTCTAAGGATAGACAGGAGAACTATTAGAGTTATCAACCAAAGCTTTCGGTACGGAAACCTGACCGCAGAGCAGCGGGGCTTTGACACTAGGTTACTGAAAGTCTGTTTAATAAGTAAGGAGTCGCCTTCACTGCAACCTTTAACCTGGAGAGCAAGGAGACTGAGTTTGTCAGGCCTCTCATCATTGAATAAGCAGGAGCGGAAAATCAGCGGCGGAGTCTCAGTGCTTGAGGATTTTGGTTCGATAACCCCGTTCTCTAGCAGATGCCGCATGAGCTCATCCGACGTTGTGTCAAAGCCAATGATCGTTGCTGGCCACCGGCTTCTCCGCTGACTGCTTCCGAACACAAAGAAGGCGAATGAGCCACGCGGCTGTCAAAGGTCTTCCTGAATGTCCCCGCTGCCTTGCGAAGTAGGTCTTTATTATTAATGGCGCCGGGTGAGGGCTCTTAATTCAACCCTTTTCCTCGGAATGGACAACCGGGAAAATTACTGCCCACACAACACAGGAACCTTCTAAATAATTCAAACACTTTCACTCTAACTACTGACTAACCTGGTTTAAGTGGCTCTGAGGGTGCCACAACACGACGCACCATCATTCATAGGACCACTGAGGCGCGCAAACCATCTCACCACGTTAAGGTCCAGTCTCATCGCGATCGGAACTAGGTTTCCTAACGAATGCAAAATGGTTCTTTGAACGTAACGTCAACCTGTAAGTAAGGAAGGCACTCTAAAATAGGGGTCACAGCTTAGTTCCTATATATCCCACCCCATGTATCCACTGTTTCTATGGATTGCGCCTAAGGCTCAGCACCCTCACTAGTTAGGTTATCCAACAATAATAGTACCAACATTTTGTTACCCTTCGCCTTGAAGGTACTGCATCTTTTCCGATATAATTGTTAGTGGTATCTGCAACCACCAGTGACGATTATCTTCTCCTACGGTGTACACAATTATACTCGCACAAACACCGATGGAAACATGAACACGGATAGCGCTTGTATATTGGCTGTCACTGATAAGGTGAATTGCATAAGCGACACGAATGTTATAAGGCAGACTCTGGATTGTGTAAGGACATTTTAGTCCATCACGCCTCGGTGGGATCCTTCAGCCCGGGTCTTGATTTTGTTCAACTGCGTCTTCGCGAGGAGCTCGCACCTCCACGTAAACGGTGTGGTTGATGAGGTGGCGACGAAATGTATGTTGTCCTCACTGGTGTTCTCACTGGAACTAAATGGTTTTATCAGCGGTATGTTAGCATATAGTTTGGAGCAACGGGATGGTAAACGGTTCGTTGATATGGCTAGTGCGAATTTGCCTGTCATCTTGGAGAAACAAGCAGAGGGTGAAGAAATCGCGA
>CALYDF020004765.1:0-15348 GCA_944474145.2 Dicrocoelium dendriticum | reverse complement strand
GGTCACTGGTCACATGTTCACCAGACCTTAATAGCAGCAGGCAAATCCTCATGTGGTATGTCTAATAGCCAACATGGACATTTGGTATCTTCACGGTCTTTGGAACTTATCGATGCTCATCGGTACATCCTGGCTGGAAGTGAACACAATGAAACTCGCAAAGAGCTCTGAGCATGACTCCGTGCTAGCCTGACCGTGAATCTTGGTGGTCTCATCGTGCGTCAGAGATGGAAGTGGCCAATGCCTTTGGTAACCATCGTAAGTTATTCTGTCTGATACGGGAAACGAGCAGCAGGAGACCTGCTGTTAGTGAAACTATACGTGACGAGAGTGGACAGCCTATCCACAATTTGTCAAAACGTTTGGAGGGTTGGGCTGCATTTTGAAAAGCAATTTAATCGGCTAGAATTGTTCGTTTCTCCGCCGGCCAGTGATCGTCCTGCTCCTTGGGCTGTCCCTTTGGATCCACCCTCCCGCTCAGGTGTCAAACGTGAGATCGGACTGTTGAAGTTGAACAAAGCGCGTGACCAGATGATTTTCCTCCAACCCTATTCAAATTCGGAGGTTCTGCTCTTGTTGATGATTTACATGAATTACTAGTGAAACTGGGAACAGGAGACTGTCCCAACCGACTGGAGCCGCTCCGTTATTGTTCCCATCTTCAAATGAGGCTCGCGTTCGGAATGCTGCAACCATAGAGGAATCAGTCTGATCTCCATCGCCACCATAATTCTTCACAGATTGACTGACGCTCGTGAAAGCCAGATTCGTGAGGAGCAAGACAGGTTTCGTCGAGGTCGTGGCTGCATCCACCACATCTTCACCTTGCGTCAGTTGTTGGAGCACCGTCACACATATCGGCGGCCAACCGTAGTCGTGTTCCTCGACATCGAAGATGCCTTCGATTCGGTTGATCGATGTGCCCTTTGGAATTGTCTATTCAGGAAAGGTGTGCCCGAGAAATATGTAAATATTATCCAAGCAATATACGCGCGTAGCTCGGGCAGAGTGAGGGCTTATGGCAAGCTGTCGCCACCCTTCAATATCTCCAGAGGTGTGAGAAAAGGATGCCCGTTGTCACCATTTCTCTTCCACTTCGCTATTGACGAAGTCATGGAGATTGAATTTACAGAACATGACTTAGAAGGTGTGGAGCTACTCACAGGAGAAAGACTTCTTGAATTGGAGTAGGCAGACGACATTGCCCTCATTTGTGACAGTTTCCAGAGGTGCCAAGCCGCACTGGACAGATTAGCACTGGCTGTCAGCCGCTTCGGGCTTTGCTTTGCACCATCGAAATGCAAAGCATTTCTCCAAGATTGGCAGGGATCGCCTACTGCGCTGACCCTTGGGAGGAGGGGGGGAACAGCTAGAAGTCGTTCAGAAATTCAACTACCTGAAAACTTGTATCAGCGCCCTTGAGATTGAGAATGAGATCACGAACCGTATAGCAGAAGGTCGAAGTGCTTTTGCTAACCTTCCCCACCTATGGTGGCGGCGCGACATGACTCTCGCCCTGAAGGGTAGAGTGTACAATGCAGCGGTATGTTCGACCTTACTGTACAGTTGCGAAATCTGGCCACTAAAATCGGCGGACATAAAGAGGCTAGTTACGTTCGACCATCGGTGCCTTCGTAGTTTGGCTCACATCTGGTTGGAACACCGCGTGAGTAACGAGCGTGTTCGGCGTCTTGTTTACGACACAGAAAAAGGGACTGAACCGCTTAGCACCGTCATCTCACGCACCAAGCTCCGATGGCTCGGCCACGTGTTGCGCATGCCAGCCCACCGACTTCCACGACGTGCATTGTTCTCACCGGGGAGATGGATGGAAGAAGAGGAGGGGTGGCCAAGCGATTACTTGGTCCAGAGGAATGAAGGCCCTCACTTCGGAGCTGGCCTTGGTTGGAGCTTCACAGCTCCTTGCTTGGGGTCCAAAAGACGATGAACACGTCTGGCTAGATACACTTGCTGATATGACTAGGAGCCGACGTCAGAGGCATTCATGCTGTGAGTTTGTTTGTCCCGCCCCATTCCTTTTAGCTTCACCCTCCAACCAGGACCTTATTTCGTAGCGTAATATAATTTAACATAATAATTTTTTGTCCAGTAGCCGGCTGGTAGCTTACCGGAACGATGCCCATCCGTTACTGGTAGCTCAGCTGGCATGCAACTTTTGTATTTATTTGCCTTTTCCCTTTATGTATTGCGACACTAGCTGAGGAGTTTCCCACCTCTAGCTAACGTTTATAATGATGATGATGATGATGATCATGGTTGAGAAACCTGGCCCGTCAGGTCGACAGACATAAAAAGGCACGTCACGTTCGATCATCGCTGCCCACGTAGCTTAGCTCATGTCTAGTGGGAGCATCGCGTGAGCAAGGAGCGTGTTCGGCGTCGCGCATTTGGTGTAGAAAACGAGTGAACTGTTCAGCAGCATTTTATCGCGCATCAGGCTCCGATGGCTGGGCACCGTGTTGCGCATGCCAGCACACCGACTCCCGCGACATGCATTATTTGCGCGCAAGGCGTGTGGTTAGAAGAAGAGAGGAGGTCAAGCGATGACTTATCCGAGAGAAATGAAAACCCTCACTTCGAAGCTGGCGTCGATTAGTGCATCCCAACTCCCCCGCTGGGGTCCTAAGGAGGATTAATACGTTTGGTTGGACACACTTGCTGATATGGCCTTCATGGCGCTTTTGTTGCGCGTTCCTTTGTCCACCCCCCTCCCGCTTAACCTTCCCCTCCAATCACGATCTCATTCGTCTCCTTTTGCGGGCACGATAGCCGGCTGTTAGCTCTCCGGAACGATGTCCATCCGTTACTGGTGACTCAGCCGGCGTGCCACTCTTGCTCTCTTTCTTGTCTTTTGTATTGGGGCACAACAGCTGTGTTTTCTACCTGCAGCTAACGTGTATAATGATGATGATTTGTTTTCAGTTTGCCAATACACATTAGTTGGTCAGTATCGCAATCAGGACCCGATGTTACCTGATCCATCGCTTACGACCATAACATAAACACTCTGAATGAAATCTTGATTAGTTCTGACACTGAAACCAACGTATCCAAAACAAATAAACATTGGCCGCTCCAAACCTCGCACTGTTAGGGGGAGCATCTCCAAAGGATCAGTGAAACGGATCAGTGAAACCTCCGAAACAAATTCCAATTTTTTTCTAGAAATCAAGTAGGACAATCGTACTGATTGATAAAAAGAATGTTTCGGCGACAACATAATAGCATTATTGACAATTAAAGAATAGAAGGGAAAAGAGAAAGTTCAATAAGGTCGGCGAGAACACATAAATAACGGGAGTCTGCACAATGTAATTGTCCCTTGTCTGGGAGCCAGTAAACCATACCCGCAACCTTCACTTTCGATTGGCCAATCGGAGTGAATAGGATTTTCTCCAACAGCAGTCAGAGCGACCCGGCGCGACCTTGGTGATCACAACAACTGGCGACGGGAAATGTTTGGTTGGAAAACCCAAACATGCTGTTTCCAGTGGAGGGGTTCACCAAAAAACTTCAAGATCAGCAGAAACAACTTGAAGAAGTCCATACACGATTGAAGGACTTCGATCGAATTGTGCCTATATAAAATGAAATTATTGTCGAAGTCTTTCTTATTCAGTGTCCGATACAGCTACAGGAAGTTCGTTAAGTGTGAATCAGACGATTTTGTAACTTATGCGAATACTGTCAGCCGTCACTGCGAGCGTTTCAAACCGAAAAACGACGGACGATAGTTCAAAACCCTTATTTTTACTTGTGGTCTCTATGCGCCAGAGGATGCGGAAATACACATGAGGCGGCTTAGCAAAATTGAGCAGGACCCATCCAAAAATATCAGGTCCGTCCCCTTCGAATACCAGAGGCTAGCCAACTTGAATCACGAAACGTACCTGATTACCTGTACTGTGCTGGCGGTATCAAACCAATGCGGAAGTCCAGAGACGGTCCAATGCTTAGTGAAGTCAAACAGACCAACATCCGCATGTTGGAAATGTTGGGAATGGCACTTCGTCAAATTCTGCCTGTTCACGATGCGTTTGTCAGAAATGGAAGAAATAGGGTCACAAGGAGGATCACTGCTCTACAGCTGCTTTCAACAATAACGTCTCCAATAAATATTCCAAAAAAAACTTGTGCTCATCTCTCACAAAGCAAAGACATCAGCTCTATGTGTTTTTGCTACCTTCGATACAGGGGCCGAAGAGCGCAGAAAATTCATGACGGTGGTTGTGAAGTAAGTGCCTGTAGCTTTTCAAGTACACACTGCCTCAGATATTACAGTCATGTCCGAGAAAACTCGGAACGAAATCGATGAACCTCCTGTTCAAAGATTAACTCCGATTGAAACCAGCGCTTCAGTAGGACCGCTGAACTTGGCCGGTGAAATTCATGACCTTGTAATGTTCAAAGACTAGGTTCAAAGGAGTTGGTTCCGTAACAAGGCACCCAGAACTGAACTTACTCGATCTCGGCTGGATTGACAATATTACAAGGATTGATGTTCCTCTGAATTCCGTGTGCAACAAATTAAGCGACGCAGTTGTGAATTAGACAGAGATACTACAAATCTTGGTGAGCATAAGACGCGCCACTCCATGACTCATCTCCAGCTTGTCTGAATTTCTCAGACAAAGACAGGCGAAATAATTGCGTACGACAAACGGAGGGGAATTCGAAACGCAATCTCGGATCCGACTCCCAGTTTGACCATTATTTGTAGAGGGCATATAAACAGGAAACCACTCATGGTGTGCAGTACAGTGCCGTTTGGAGCAGACTGTGTTAAGTATGCAATGCGGGAACGGTCAGACAGTACCATTTATTGGGCGAGTGTATTCTCCGTTTACTTTTCAACGCATTGGACAAATTACAGCGTAGAAAATGCAGGCGAAAGTGACTAGGCGTGAATTGCTGGAAGGTGTTTTTCCACTACCATGGTGTGCGACCGAACAGTGTCCCCAGAATGAGACTGGATTTCACTAGGACGAGTGTGGTCCTTTGGCGAATGGCAAGCACAAAAGTGGAGGAATGCGCCTCAGGAGTTGCAACAAGTGAGGACAGATATCAGCAATGCGGATGCAGAGCTACAATGTAACCACCAACGGGTGCAAAATGACGGATGGGGATTGTCACAGTGCTCGAATCTGGATGGGAACGGGTACACAAAGCCGAGGAGCGGGAATGTGTCAACGATCAGTGGCGTGAAAATATGCTACATAGAATGGAACAGTGTATCGATGTTGTAAACCTTCTCTAACCATGGCTCGTTAGATGCGCCATGTCAATAAGGTTAGAGAAGTGCAAAATCGGTTTCAGTCGAGATTTTGACAGTTCGATGCACCAATACACAGAGATTGTAAGTCAGACAGCGGAATAACTACACTACGGATCCCCCAAGAAAAAAGGTAGCCATTTCCCATCAGAAATTTCAAGAGAGCAAGAACAAACAACATTTACGCGGGATAACCTGAATTCAGATTATTTCGTGTCTTCTCGTTCAGCCGCTTACAGACAAATCGTGGAAAGAGTAAAGGAATGCAATTGAAAAAGGGGGTCAATAGGAAAATCAATAGAACACTGAGCAAACCAAGGTCATTGCCTGCGTCTTACCAGGGTAAGGCAAGACTGGCCACAAAGTCTACTTGTTTGCAAAGATTTGGCTTCATTCGTCGGATGGCCGAGGCTTCAGCGAAACGAAGCAAGCTCGCGTTGTTTTGTCTGCTGATAACCTTGAATGCGCCACGTGGGTTTTCGCACAAGGTACAATCAAGCAGATGCTGAGCGATGGAGCTGGCAGGGAGTTTAGGTCCACTATTTGCCAGGTTCCGTGGAACATGTTCCATGATCCTAGTTGATAGCCTTCTCTCGGTTCGGCCAATGTACATGCTACCGCAAGTACAGGTGAATTGGTAAACACATGAGGCGGTAACCTGAGAGTAAGGCCTATCCAAGTTGGATTCATGGAAGAGCTTCTTGGTTCGATGTAACAACACGAGCTCAGCTGCGTAATAGCACCTTTTTATGGCCTGGCGTAATCGGTAGCACAAATTTTGGACTCCTTGTCTGCTGAGCGTTTGTATGACCAAGTTCCGCTTAACCCGCAGAAATATGTTGTGAATTTGTCCAACCTACCGCTTAGTCACGACCAAATTGAAGCGCTATCGCTCGGTTTCAAATTCTCTGTTCCCCCTGGTAAATGTGACCGCATAGGGGTTGAAGCACAGTTTGAACATCTTCAAGAGCAGCTTATTGGTTTAACTCCGTCAACTGCAGACGCGAGTAGTTGGTTTAAGGCGAAGGCAGTGGACTTGGCTAACCAATTTTGCATCACAGAGGCAGAAAAATCATGTTTTCTCAGAAAGGAACATTCTGATTCATTGCAACAGCTGCGCCGAAATGAGAATGTTGTGTTACTGAGACCTGATAAAGGCTCTGGCGTTGTCCTCATGAGTAAAAATGATTATCTTCAAAAGATGCAATCGGTGCTCACGAATGAGGGTAGATTCGTTAGAGATCTGACAGGGAAAGACAGAACGGAAAAAGTAGAGAAGTTGATAGCGCGTGAGCTACGAACACTACATAAAGAGGGACTAATCGATGCAAAGACTATGGCGGAACTCCGCCCCCGAGGATCAAGACTTCCACGAATGTATGGATTGCCAAAAATACACAAAGAAGGGGTTCCACTGCGTCCTATTCTTTCAATGGTTGCGGCGCCGCACCAGAAACTGGCACGATGGTTGGCAAAGCGACTCGAGCCTGTACGTACTGAGCTAGCGGTGCACAGTCTAAAAGACACTTTTGAGTTCGTTGAAAAAGTTCCCTTTTCACGAACGTTCCTTTGGATGAGGCATTGGACATCCTAAGTAAGCATGCGGACAAAGTGGGCCTGCCTGCACATCGATTGAAGACGTTACTCAACATTTGTACGAAAGACGTACAATTTTGCTTTAATGGGGATATGTATCGTCAAATTGAAGGCGTGGCGATGGGTAGCCCTCTCGGACCGATTCTAGCTGACATCTTTATGGGTCATTTGGAGAGTAACTTATTACGCGATGTCATTGGAGCAACACACTTTTACACGAGATATATTGACGACACTTTTGTTGTAGTTGACACTGTCCAACGAGCGAAAGCCCTTTTGGAAACGTTAAACAAATGTCATCCTAACATTCACTATGGAATGTGAATCAGAGGATTCATTTCATTTTCTTGACGTTTCACTTAAAAGAAGAGCAGATGGGTCACTCATAAGGTCGATTTACCGGAAACCGAGCTGGACCGGACAATACCTACATTTCAACAGTTACTGTCCAATGAACTATAAACGATCCCTTGTTCGAACTTGTTTTGTTAGAGCACACTGAATATGCTCTGAAGAGTCAATCGAGGCTGAATTACGATACATCGAATCTAACCTACGCAATAATGGCTATCCTAATAAATTCATCGCCAGGTATGGGAATGAGGTTGCCAAGAAAGAAACACGAATGGATGTCCCAAAGATAAAGGTCTACATCACGCTACCATACAAAGGGGAACAGAACGACAGAAGATTGTGCTACCGATTACGCCAGGCCATAAAAAGGTGCTATTACGCAGCTGAGCTCGTGTTGTTACATCGAACCAAGAAGCTCTTCCATGAATCCAACTTGGATAGGCCTTACTCTCAGGTTACCGCCTCATGTGTTTACCAATTCACCTGTACTTGCGGTAGCATGTACATTGGCCGAACCGAGAGAAGGCTATCAACTAGGATCATGGAACATGTTCCACGGAACCTGGCAAATAGTGGACCTAAACTCCCTGCCAGCTCCATCGCTCAGCATCTGCTTGATTGTACCTTGTGCGAAAACCCACATGGCGCATTCAAGGTTATCAGCAGACAAAACAACGCGAGCTTGCTTCGTTTCGCTGAAGCCTCGGCCATCCGACGAATGAAGCCAAATCTTTGCAAACAAGTAGACTTTGTGGCCAGTCTTGCCTTACGCTGGTAAGACGCAGGCAATTACCTTGGTTTGCTCAGTGTTCTATTGATTTTCCTATTGACCCCCTTTTTCAATTGCATTCCTTTACTCTTTCCACGATTTGTCTGTAAGCGGCTGAACGAGAAGACACGAAATAATCTGAATTCAGGTTATCCCGCGTAAATGTTGTTTGTTCTTGCGCTCTTGAAGGAAAGGTAGCATTGGTCCAGATATTCAGTTCAGCCCTATAGTGTTACACATCTAACTGTCATGAACTACATCATCAGAACATTAACAAATATCATAATCACAATAACAGGGGCAGGAAGAAGAAGAAGAAAACAACTGTCGTGAAAATCGCTAGGTCTCGAGCCGGCCCGGAGCTTAAAGGTAACAAGCTTCTCTTATAACCTGACGGCGCGCGTTCGAGCCTGTGTAGGGGAAGGGTGACCCACGGAGTATCCTTAGCCCGCGAGCGACCTGTGGTGGTTGCGCTGCAACGAAGCGTCGGTAGTGCGTACCGGCGTACTGCTGATGCCTTGCCTTCTTCTCATGGTCCCGATAGACTTCGCTGTCAATACCTTTCTTCAGTCTCTAAGCCCGCTATACCATTGGCATGTGTCGACTACGCAACGTCTTCTCGGTGACGCTGTTTGAAAATGGCAAATGCTTGTTATCCACCAAGAGACATTCACCAGGTCGTCGACTGAATAATCCCCTCTCAGTGACACCGTTACATTGTGTTATCACCGTCGTGGCAACCGGCTACAAACGGTATGCGATATACGTCAATTACCCTGCTACCTAACAGGTCAGGTGGTTAAGAGTAAAGGTTCCGAGTGGGGTCCATAAAGTCAACCTTCTTCCTCATCCTGGACAATCGGAAAGCTACATGCACACAGAACATATGGACCAATGCTTCAACGAATTTCTGCTCTCTTTCTCTCTCTCTCTCTCTCTCTCTGCTCTGCTCTTAGTTAATGCTACCTTCGACCGAGGTTCTGGTGCCTGAACACACTATACAGCGTTCTACCGCACCACAGTTCGGTTACTTCCTACCACGTTTGTTCAAGTCCATCATACTCGGTAATCCGAGTAATCCGTTTTTGAGTCCACAACACCGTGCCGCTTTGGACGAGTGTTCTCACAATGCGGACCAGGAATTTAGGTCGGAGCGTGCGTCGTCAAGTAGTAACGGCAACGCTTTTCTGACGCTCCGTTCTCAAATCAAGCTGGCAACCTTTAACGTCCAGACGCTGACGCAGATCGGATCACAAGCGGTACTTTCTCACAGTCTTGTAGCTATTGCCATTGATATCTGCTGCCTCACTGAAACCCCACGACGCTAAGACTGGTTAAACCGTCTCCGGGTCCCGCTGGTATTTATACATTGCGCTTATCTGGAAATGCAACCGCCGAAGCCGCTGGTCCTGTCGGCGTAGGGATTGAGTTGAGTACATGTGCTGAGGCCGCGCTACTAGTCTGGATCCCTGTCAACAATCGACCCTGTGCAATCCGTCTTGAAACCTCAGTGTCGCTTTTCAGTCCGTGGACTAGCAGACGGTGCTTGTTCGTTGTATCAGAGTACGCTCCCATAGACTGCAGTCTGGAGTCAGTTAAAGAGGAGTTCTACTATCAACGGTTTGACCTACGAAAAAAGCGCCGTACAGACATCATGGTGCTTACAGGAGACTTAAACACACAAGTTGGCAGACTTGAGATTAAAAAGAGTAAATTCGGTGACCAACATGGTCATGGCACGCGAAGAAAAGATAACGGTAATCGTCTACTACAGCTATGTGCTGATCTCGGCCTCATCCCGTCGGGTACTAGCTTTCGAATATGCTGGCACCAAGGCGCGACCCGGAGGCCACTGTCCCCTGACCAGCCATGGACGCAGATTGACCACATCGCCATCAGTTATCGCTGGCGGGGTTGCATACAGGAATACAAATCAATCAGGGGTACTTATCTCAATTTGGATCACGCGCTCCTGTGTGTTAAGAACGTGTTAGGTTTTGGTGACTCTTAACGGTGTTGCCGAAAACGGCTTGATATAGCTAAGCTTTCTGCCCCAGGCGTTCTCAGCGCGTTACAGGATGCGATGGCCTCAGATCGCAAATGTGCCACATGTGCTGACGTTAAAACGCATTGGGCACAAATCCGCAGCGTTATGTATAACTTTGCAATCCTGGTCTGTGGCTTCACCAGTAGTTCCGTGAGCCACTCTATCTCTGCACGATAGCTTCAACTTCTCAAACCCCGTCGAGCAATTCCAGCTGGGGTTGAGTAGCAGTAAGTATGCAGGATCACTAACGCTGAACTCAAACAGTTCCTCCGGGAGGATCTGGAGGACTGTTGGACACATACGGTCCCTGAATGGAAGCAAGCGACCAGCTCGGGAATTTCCGAAAGCTTTTCCACCTGATCCGATGCACTGGCAGCAGAAGGTCGACTGTAAGCGAAGCTCTATGGTAAAGCAAATGGCAAGCCAATCCACTGTCAAGAAAGTCGATTTGAGCGTTAGGCCAAGCAATTTGAGCAGCAGTTTAACTGGCCAGCAGCCCCGATATGTTCCCATTCTGGAATGCAGAGCGCTCCCTGGTGTGTCGACGCTTCACCACCATCTCAGGCTGATGTTGTTCATTAGTCGCACTTCCTAAAGCGCTACAAAAACCTTGTTACAGACGAGTTCCTTCCGCCTCTTTTCAAAGATGGAGGTCTATCACTAGTCCGGGAGTAAACGCTCCTATTCCAAGAGCTTTAGATCCCCGAAGCAATCCCGTCTGATTGGAGTATGGAGGACATTGTGTCCGTTTTCAAAAATGATACCCAGTCAGATAGTACTAACCACAGAGGGATTAGTCACATCTGTGTTGCATCTACAGTGCTCACTTCCTGCCTTTAAGGAGACTGAGCCTAGTAGGCGAACAGTAAGAACGTGAGGAGCAAGTTAAGTTTAGCTCTGGCCGGAGTTGTATGGATCACATTTTTACTCTCTGCTAAATAATCAAGCGTCCATAAACCTTCGGCCGGCCAACGTCCGTTGTCTTCTTATTCATACGATCTGCATTTGACTCGGCTGACTGAGCTGTAGTCTGGAGCTGTCTTTTGAGAAGTGGTGCCTGAGAATATTCTTCGAGCTATCTGCCCTCGAACCTCTAGCCGAGTGTGTGTGTACGGCGAGCTTTCGTCCCGACTTCGCAATGTTGAGTTTGCGGACAACATCGCCGTAATTTGGGATTCCTCACAGGCCGCCCAAAATGTGATATACAGGTTGGAGGCATCTGCCCCCAGTTTGGAATGAGCTTCGCCCCTTCGAAGTGTAAAGAACAGATCCCACCCTTACCCTTCAGGTTATGCTCTGGAAGTGGTAGACAAGTTCGTTTACCTTGGAAGCTGAATCAACGCAAAGGGTTTAACGGATGAGGTGTCTTTGCGCATCTCTAAGGCCGGGGTTGCGTGTGCTAATCTCCTCCATCTCTGGTGTCGACGCGACCTCGAATAGTGGAGTCTACAATGTCACGGTTGTGAGACTTGGCCTGTTGGAGCAAAGGAGGTTCAGAGGCTGTTTGTCTGATCGCCGCAACCTTCGGAGCATCGCTGACATACGGTGGCAACATCATATTAGTAATGAAGTTGTTCACTGAAGGAATTTCTGATCAAACAAATTTGCCGGCCGCTGAGCCGCAAAACTCCACTGCACAGGCTTCGGTGGCTTGGGCACGTGTTTCGCATGCCTAATGAGCACTTGCCTCACCGTGCACTCTTTGCGCACACAGACGTCGGCTGGAAGCGAAGATAAGGTGGCCATCGAATGACTTGAGTTAAAAGTAGGAAGGTGCTGACTTCACATTTATCCGCGCTCGGGCGCTCTCCAGTCCCTGATTGGGGCGCAAGGATCATGGACACAGAGGACTGGAAACCCATCGCAAATGTGAAGAAATCTTGAGCAATGGCGAACATGTTGTGAGACTCTAACACCAAAACTACACTTCTTTTCTAACCACCCTACTATTTCATTATTAACTCTACGCATACGTCGTGGCGCTCTGGTAACTGTGCTGTCGGGCAAGTCTTCAATACGCATATATATATATATATATATATATATATATATATATATATATATATATATATATATATACGAGGCTGATGTTGCATTCTTGATGCCTCTTCACCACAGTTGGGCTAAACCAACTTACACTTAAACTAGGTCTTTTTAAGCTGGAAAAATTGCATTCCACTTTATTTGGTTTGTTTTGCCCACCTGAATAATCTTCTATTAACTGGCCACGTTGCTTACGCCAATTGCGCTTACCATCGGTAACTTTGTTGTGTTTGCAGCATTGTTCAGCAACTTGTGGACATTTCTTACTTATCACGGATTCGTTCCTAACCAACTTACTTCATATGCTAATTTAGCGAAGGGTTATACCACCGTATCTGTGTGAATTATTCGGTTTATTTTATTTCATCTTGTCGTTTCAAGTGATTGGCTGTGGCTGCGTTTGATGTGCATGTTGACAAGGTGCCTACCTGTCTATTACCCACTACCCCGTTCATCTGGCTCCAGGAGACAGTTGATCGTTGCTGGAGGGACGGGGTGCACGGTCCTTGTGGCCGTGCTAGACTCAAAGAGTAGTTCCAAGCACTCGGTGTGGAGCGGACTACGGTCTAGCCACCACCTTGTGTGCGTTTGATTCCCCAACGCAGCGTGCTTGTGTTTGTCTGTGAAGTAGTGTGGGCCGGCTCCGTTGATGAAACGTAGCTCCCATCCACATGCCTCCCGGTTTTATTCCTTCGGGTTTACACTGGATATGGGGTGTGTGGTTGGAGATCTGGGTGGTGCAGCGCAAGCCATCCATGGTCCCTCTGTAGGCGCAGGCGTCCAGTGGCTGGTCACAGTGACAGGCAAATCCGAAACCAGATGCCGCTAACCATGTATACGAGGGCAGAGAAATAAGTTTCGGGAGACACAGTGCACAGACTAGCTGCAGGTGGTGTGGCAAGGAAAATGTGAACTTTATTCCATGCTGAACATTGTTTGGTTATTTCAACTCACAGAACCGTATATCAGCAGCTCAACACAGATCACAAGTCATAGACGTTACTATACTCTGATTGGAATTCAGTCGGTGCCACTGGAAAGTGACGATCTTCTATGACTTTAAATGCGGTCTAAAGCAGCAGCAGGATGTTTAACTATTGCGTGCTGCGTTCGGTAATGATGCGACTTCAAGAACCACCGTGTTTGAGTGATTTGCGGAATTCAAACGTGGCAGGCGGTCCCTGGATGGTGAGGCACGGTGTAGTCCATTGTGAAGACAGCCACCGCGGACAACATTGCTGTTGTGCAAGAGAAGCTGGAGGACGCGCGAGTGACTGAAGTACGGCTGGGGAAAGCCGTAGTGGTCCCATAGAGATCAACCAGCACCATCCTACATGAGAACCTCGGTCTCAAAAAGGTTTGCGCATGCTCAGTGAAGAGCAGAAAGCAGCTCGGGTGAATTGGTACCGCACCATGCTTGTCAGCTGTGATGGGAGGTGTTTGGGAGAGCCTCGGTGGTGATCAGACCTAGAAACTAAGCAACAATCAGCTCAGTGGACGGCCGCTTGTGGGGCGCCGCCTCAGAAATTTCGCCGTGAGCGCAGTGTGTCCGAGCAGATGCTGGCTGCGTTTGTGGTCAACGCCGGTCAGGTGGCTACTGTAAAGCTCGTACGGCAACGCAGACACGAGAGACTGGTAAGCCACGTAATGCCTGCCACAAGTGCTGGAAGATGTAGCCAGGCGTCGTCTAAGGACTCGAGCACGAGGGAGGTTGCGGTACCGTGACAACGCACGTGCACACAGATCTCATGTCGTTGCAGATTTACTGGCCAAAGAACGAATCCAGAAGGTTGGTTACCTATCCTACCGTCCAGATGACGCTCCGTGTGACAAGTTATGTTCCAAAAAGTCAAGCATATGGTGCGTGCAATCCGCAACGAGTCCCCGAAATCTGTAATAGAACCGCTAGAAGAGATACCCGCTTCGGCATGGTCTAGCTACTTCTCCAAGTGGTTTGAGCGCATGGACCTGTGTACGAACGCTGGTGGGGAGTACTTCGAGAAGATTTAATGTTTATTTTGTTGTAAAAAGTAAAACTTTTGGGCGTACGAAAATTTATTGCTACCCCTCGTATGTATATATGATCAAGTCACATTGATATTTACATCCCCATAAAGAGATAAAGTGCGCTATAAACATGAAGATACACAGGCCGTGTGCACATTTGTTTAAAGCTTGCAAAGGCACTTTCACTAAAGATCTCTTTTCGCTCTCGTGGGGCCGTGGGTAGTCATGCGAGAAGCTTGGTATTCTCGGTACGGCGAGGTAGAAAACAGGCGATTGAGTTTCTCAAGCGGCGAATCAATCTGACGCTGTCAGCCATCTTTCCGCGTGGAGCATAGTTTAGTAGGATCCGAATCTACCGCCCTAACCAGGAAGCCGTATCAAAGTAGGTCGTTACTACACTAACAAAATGTGGATCAATACAGAAGTCAAGTGGCACAGGTAAATTAGTGATTGCATTAAAGAGAATCGTGCGTTTTGCCTGAGTCATGTTCCTTTCCGGGTTGCCTGACAATAAACGGTGGAGTGCAAGAGCCAAAAGCAACAAGGCCACACAATTCGTATCAGGTAAAACAATACCTCGGTACGTAGTACCGACGTATCGCTAGCGCGCAACGAACACCAGTCGCATGTGGGCTAATGATATTGTAAGGGTCGTGCATCCCTGCTCAGGCACGAACCCACGCCTTCAGCTTACAAGGCAGGCTTGTGATCGTCAAGGTTATGGGCCAAACTCCGATGGCTTAGTCACGTGTTGCGCATGCAAGCCCACCGACTACCGCGACGTGTGTTGTTTGCGCGTCGGGGGTGTGGATGGAAGGAAAAGAGGCAAAGCGATGACTTGGTCGAGAGGAATGAAGGTCCTTATTTGGACGTTGGCCTCGGTTGGAGGCTCTCGGCTTCGTGGTTGGGGTCCGAAAAACGATGGGCATGTTTGCCTGGATACATTTGCTGACCTGCCTAAGAGCCGAATTCAGTGGCGTTTGTGTTGTCAGTTTCCTTGTCTCTCCCCCTCCTTCTTAGCCTCCCACTCCAACCGCGATCTCATACCTTAGCATAATATAAAGTCTGGAGAATAAAATTTTTGCTTGCATAGTAGCTGGCCCGCAGGTTTCTGGAACGATGCCCATCCGTTACTGGTAGCTCAAGTGGCGTGTACCTGTTACACCTTTTTTCTTGTCTTATGTGTTGCAGCACAGAAGCTGTGTTTGCCACCTTTAGCTAACGTGTATAATGTGTGAA
>CALYDF020004764.1:0-14798 GCA_944474145.2 Dicrocoelium dendriticum | reverse complement strand
GCGGATGCTTCGATGACCACACACATTGCTTCAGTAAGCAAAGAGTACTGGAAGTGTGTCAAACGTTCATTGTTTGGGGACTCTTGGATGATAATAATTTATATGTATAACAATTCTATTTTATTAATGCTCAGTACGACATGATCTCATGGAGTTTACGCCAATAGAGGATCAATTCTGATATTTTTCGGTAAGTTATTTTAAATTTAGATAACACACTGCATATAGTTACTAGTTAATGTTCATCGCCAGTGTTGCCACACTGGGCTGGATTAGATAGACGGGCCCCGGACTTGCAACTTCTGGAATCTTTGACTAAGTGCAATACGGTAGTGAGGCTGGGTATCTCACATCGTACCCATTCGTAAAACATTGATTTTGGGATATGAATGTGTCAGTACCAGGCCTGCTGCACAGAACCACTAGTCTCAGACTTTCCAGTGGTTTGCCAACAGAAAATCCCCGTTTTGATTTATGCGTTATAGGCTTACCAATAAAATTATATTTTTATTAAGAGTTACACTTTAACATCCATGGGAGAGAGCGAGATATGATACCGGAAACGGGTTTGTGTATATTAACGGTATCACTTGGTCAAGTTATCCTCCATGGGACACAAGGCTAGGTACAAGGAGGTTTTTGATACGTAAGGATCGGTTAACGTGGGGCATAGGTGGAACCAAGACTATATAGGAGAGAAAGGACGGCTTGGACCATTGCAAATCACTGCGTGTCATTGCTTCTTTATGTGACTGACTGAATTGCAGATTCAAGGCTCACTTAATGTCAGAGTTTTGCTCCCATCAAGCTATATGACCAAAGTCATCAGTGGCTTTCAAATCCAGGAACTAAACGATTCTGCCCATAGATATCTAGGACAAAGTAAATCGGGCCCCAAGCTATGTCTGCACGCTTGACGACTTCCTGTATTCATTGGCAGTGAACATCTTAACCAAATGTACTGCATAATTTGCAACTTGTTGAACGGTTAGATCTAAGATACAGTTAGTGTTCTAGTAGAGGCTAGAGTTCATTGGCACTCCTATCGCTGAGGGGGTTTTGTAACGTTAAATTCACTACCTGAGATGATTCCAATAATAGGTGCCAGTTTGGTGAAGAATAATCTGAACGAATGCTAGCCCGACCAAAATTGAGAGGAAAAAATTGGTATCCAACAAGGCATTATTCTCTTTTCCACAAACTTATCTGGCAGGATGAGCAAATAAGTGAGAGTAGGTACGAAATCTCTTCACTTAGAAGTACAAGCTAACCCAGTTTCCATTCATTTGCAAGTGAAGTTAACTGAAACTGAAATGTTTACACAGCGACTGTGGTGCCTGCGAACTACTGCGAGCAAGCACCCCAGTTCCTGCTTTACACACAGGTATGTAAACGTAAAACGAGGTGTTTGACACAGCAGTTCTATCGAACACAAATACCGTTTCGTCAGGATGCGTGTGGTGTTAACTTTTGATTTTGTAATTACGGTCCCCAGCTAGGGGCACTTCCACACACATATTGCGCGATTCGTAGGAATTAACTCTTCGACATGTGAGGTTAGTTGATCACGAGCATGAATCCCTATATTTCAAGTTGTTTCGTATATATGTAATAAACAAGTGCACACCGATTAGCACTTCTAACATTCACAACTGAGTTCAAAAGCTGTATTAATAGTTTGGAGCACCAGGCGATAAACCGAACTTACCCAGACGCGGAAAGATGCAGAAGCGTCATGGGTGTCTTATGAACAGGCGTTCAGTTGTCGTATGGACATTGAGCGTCTTTGCTTTTACGTATCGGACTTTATCAACGCTACTACAGTAGGAGTGTTTAGGACACGAAACACGCTGTTTGATTCAACCAGCTGATCACGTTTGTGGACTATCTAGAATTTTGTGCAAGTAATCGTGCTTGTAACACAATAATATCTGTATTAGAAAATTCCAGTGCCATGAGGATGTAGACAGATGAAACATTCCACTCAGCCTACTTGAGATTAGTCTATCCTCTTGTGTTTTCAAACAATAATTAAAGGTAGGTTTGTGGTTGATTTTTGACTGATGTTTGTCAGCATTGCGCCTGGTTAGACGGCCAGTGATTAACTGGAAAGTGCCAATCGACGGTTTCATCCTTTCAAGAACGGTAGTGGAGCCTATGTACCCCCTAAATCTAAGCCAATTCCCTCCGTTCACTACTCTCTAAAAGTCAGCCGTTGCCTAAACGAGCTTATAATACCACTAAACGACAACTATTCAAATAAAAATGACGCGGCAGATGGGGTCAACCCGATCGTCTGCAAGTCCAATTCAAGCAATGTCTCAGACGATCAGCAAAAGCGCTAAATCATAGTAACTAAGTCATGTTGACTACCGCACATCTACAGAAGTTCGGTGGTCTTTAGCTTGAATATTTACCAGTAGAGTGGTTGGTTTTAGCCCCAAAGTGCTGAAGACTCCCGAAGGGATTAACGCTCATGCTGTTCGTTCAAAACAATTTGCATCCATGACCTGAAAGAGTCTCCTTCCTCTAACAGCCGAAAGCGACAAATACCTCATGGAGCATTTTAGTTCAATCGGAAGCATTTTTATAGAACCTTGCCTCGTTTTCCCTCCACTCTAATTACAGAAAATACGACCTAAGTACATTGTAATGCAGGATTTAATCAGATCGAACAGCGAAAAAAAGTTCGAAGGTTTTTGAAACCATCAGGGATTACTTCCATCTGAACTCAAGTTAAGTGCCGCCAGAACCTTACAAAGATCGGACAGGGGTTTGACTGAACAAGTAATCCAACTGGTGATAACAAAATAGCCCCAATTGTTTACTCGTCCACTCAATATTTGAAACAAATTTACTGAAGTAATGCTATACAGCTTCGCCATGTCAGACTACCTGAGAGCAGTCAGCATCCACTAAAAATTAACGAAATAATGTCGATCAAATTCTCTCACATCGGGTTGCTTTAGCTCCCTCTGTTCTCCCAGAAACGGAGAAAGCAGCCTACTTGTATACCAGTACTCAGGATCTACCCAGAACGCTTTCGAAACTGAAAGACTAACCAGTTTCTAAGTCATGCAATATCGTCGTTGTTAGTGAGACATTGTTGCACGATAGGATGACGGATGTAGAAGCCTCGTTATGGCGCATGTCGAGGAGGGGTAATTCTGTGTTATCGTAGTGACCTATATTGCTTGACCATGGAAGATTCAAACTCGCCCTTCCTCGATTTCTTCTGGCACTGTCTGCAGTAAACGTCGGTAACACTTGCATTATAGCCCTGGTGTACCGCCGATCAAAATGGACTACTACTTATTTACTTTTCTAAGACGTAACCTAAACGGTACATGAGCTCACATCCTCATAATAGGTAATTAAAACGCACGGTTAGAGAACCATTTGAAAACATTTTCCAAGATATCTTCGCCAGAGTTTTGATGTAAGGCCAAGCCTTTTCGCCTACTAATTCTGAAGAGACAACGGGCCTTTGTGCTGGATCTTGTGTTCATCATCGAGGAATATTTGATTGAGATTAAAATGTAGATTTTCTTTAGGTTGTAGTAAAGTAATAATAATGCAGCAGCTGTACGCCGTAATGGCGCTTAGGTGGCATGCAACCATCGTTTGCGCTTGGGCTGGGTATACCACAAGGACCCCCACCTCTACGCGGATTCGAACCGGTGAATTTCTGGCTGCAAGAAAGGCGCACAGACCAGGGCTACCGGCCGACTTGGTTGCAGTGATCAGGTATTCATTAATTTCAGCAATATATGCTATGCGGATGTTTCAACTGAGGGCGCTGATGTCCTGTGGACAATTGGATGCAACTACATAGCTCAATCTGTCTCCGACGGTAACTGTCTGATGCGTGCTGAAAGCCACCGGTGGTCGCCTCTTTGGAATTCGTCATCAAATTCATTAAGCCGATTACAGATTATTCAGAGATAATGGTTTACCATTGCTCTGAAGCAATTTCAATCGCAAGAAGCGAAATTGACAATGGACATCAGTACGCAGCTCAGTATGTTAAGCGTACAGCTTGTTTCCAACGCCAGCGAATTGGGACAATTGTTTTACCCTACGTAAACATGCATGTAACTAGTCAAAAAACAAAGCCGCACATCCGCAAAATATGGCCCGATCCTTCAAAATCAACAAAAAGCTGCCGTATATACATGTCAGTGATATTCGAAGGATCAGCTATGAATCTCCTTCACTCAGGACCGCTGCTACGCTAACAAAACGGTTATAGAAGCAGCAAACGCGCTAAATATGCAGCACTCTAATAGGTTTCAGCATGCTGTGACATCAAGCACACCACCACTTCGGTTACCTTGGCGTTACAAATCCCCTAAATCTCCTTCACGGCTGAAGCTCTTTTGCAGTTGCTGACGTTGATGTGACCAAGCTGGATTTGTCGACAGCATTTGATCGTTTACATTTTCGAATTCTTTTTTCCATAGTCCGGTATAACGGTGTTGAGGACGTACTTTCTGGCTGAATCGTTGCCTTCCTCCTCCAGCAAAAATTAGTGTCCAGCATTTAAGAAGTTGAGGCTGATTATTCCAATGTATACCGGTAGCTTTTCGTTAACCTCAGGGCTCATTTCTAGGATCGCATTGCTTTTTGTATTACTTAACGATCTATACAGGTTGTTGATTCTAACTTCTTGCTTTTTACAGGTGTGGCGCAGGATTCAGGCAAACGCCCATCTTCAACAGCTTCGGTGGGGCGTAGTTAAGGTACGTCAGTGGATAACGTGGAATATGCTGCAGCTCGCCAAATCCTGCAAATTCGGTACGCGTGCACTGTAACGATCTTCCATAGAAAGTGATCTAGCAAGAGTTGGGTTGTTCTATATTAAGGTAACACCATGGAATTTTGGTGACTACAACATCGTGCAGACAAGTGTACATCTATATTTGTAGGTGGATGCTCAACGCTTATGTTACCCCTGAAGTCCAATTCGCAATTCAGGCGTGGCATTCAAGGCGAAGCACGATGTAAGTTATCCCAAGTAGTCCCCACGTCTAACTTCAAAGTTTGTCATTAGGCTGTGTAATCCCCTATATGAACACCGGCAGAAACTCTTGGGAGTACTTGGAAACCGTACCGTGGATAACGAGGCAACCTGCTAATTGCAAACATATTTCTGCCCACCCTAACCTGCGTGTGTAGTCCATTATTTCAGTTTAGCATTAAGACCAAAAAGTAAACATGCATGGAATGCCGCGGGAATTTCACTTCAATTCATGTAGGTTACAGCTGGAACGCAATCCCCGAATCGGTCGTTTAGGCAACAACACCAACCTTATCGAAAAGCGATTGGATGTCGCACTCAACCACCTGCATTTCGTTACGGCATTCTCGTTCCGTTCCACTCTTGGGAGAAAACATTGACCTTGGTCGCCACCTATTCGTGCGAAAAAATTATGAGGAGAGCAGAATGATGGCATCACACAAAGTAATACCGCAATTCCTACTTTTACCAATGTATTTTAACGTTTTTCATTGATTGCAAATGACTACCCAACGGGTTTGTAAAACGATGCGCCTTAGCCCATATAAAGTCAACGTTCCTTGTTCATGATAAAATGCCTTTCCTCAAGTGCATTCGCTGTCTGATGCCCAATCAGAATGGGAAGACATCAATGGCTATTCCAATTTGCAGCACCAAAAAGCACATGATTCCATATTGCTTGTTGGCTATTGATTCTGATAAATAGTCAACTCAACCTCCATGAGCAGAGGAAACAATATGTCCATGCGCAACCTTTCGACGTTAGCCTGCATGTATCCGTACTCGAAAACATGCCGAACTACAAGTCCGTAACACTTGTGTACGACGCCCCGCAGAGAACAACC
This sequence comes from Dicrocoelium dendriticum, assembly GCA_944474145.2. NCBI lineage: Eukaryota > Metazoa > Platyhelminthes > Trematoda > Plagiorchiida > Dicrocoeliidae > Dicrocoelium > Dicrocoelium dendriticum. Next base: position 8,933 of record CALYDF020004764.1, on the reverse strand, counting down.
GAGATTAAACCAGATGCAACCGCTCATTCACATATTTGTACACACGGTTTACGTTAGATCGCTTAAGTTAGGAAAATTTTCTGGATGTCTTTGGGATAGATGAAAAAACAAACAAGGAGCTTAGGATTGTGAATGTGGCCGCCACATTGGGGACTACACAATACGAGTGCGCAGACAAAAAAGTACAAGCGTCCGATATGTTTCTCCGATTTCAACCAAATGAGAAGAAAATGTTTAAAACTCGTTAGTTCTCTGCCGTGAATGCTCCCTTTAGTTCTCCATTCCACTATGTATTAAGCCTCAAGTAAACATTAAGTGAGGTAAATTAGTGACCATAGATTTGGTGCACAGATCTGACATTGCGCTTTCTTTGCGTTTACAAGAGCATCTCACTTCTCAGTCTCAAGTACTAATATAACATAGCATATTAAGACGCTGGATACAAAATGAAATTTTAACTTGAATGACAGCTAAAGCCTTCTCTATTCTGGCATATTTTCTTAGACATGAAAAACAAAGTTTCGGGATCTTTTCCAGTTAATCCCCTCCACTAATGCAAAAAGAGCACGCGCATAAAGTTAAGCCCCGCCACTAAGGCAAAAAGGGTACACCTGAAAAGTCAAGCCCCACCAATAGTGCAAAAAGGGCACGCGTGAAAAGTTGAGCCCCGCCACTGTTTGCCAGCTCCAGTGTACGTAATGCATGTGAACGTGCCCCATAAAAACACTCCTTATCCGCTTCTAAGGTCATTTTTGTCCAAAACGTTTCTACGTTCGCACGTAAAACCTGACATGAACTTTCTGACGCTTTCGGCGGTCGTTCATGACAAGGAAACAGCAATACGTTTTTTGCAAAGCCATGGAGTGATTCAGCATCAACGTTTATGCAGACGAGGACACCAAATGACACTTTCAACTGTTTCTGACAGGTGGAGGTGTGATGCCTGACAGTGTCGGCAAGAAATCGGTCTTCGAAAGGGAACTTGGCTGGAGCGGTCTAGGATGGATTTCAGGACAATAATCCTATTCATTTATTGCTAGTCCAAAAATCTGACAACAATCAAATTCTGCTCAGAGGAGTTATCTATTGGCCACGCGACCGCTGTCGACTGGAAGAACTTTCTGCGTGAAATTTGCGCCTGGCAGCTTTTGCAGACTCCAGCGATTGTCGGCGGCCCAGGTCTACATGTCGAGATCGATGAAACCCTAATATCACGTCGTAAAAACCATGCAGGGCGAGTCCTTCTCCAGCAGTGGATTTTCGGAGGGATTTGCCGGGAGACTAAAGAAGTGTTCTTGTATGCAGTGCCAGATCAAACTGCGGCCACTCTGCTGGACACAATCCAGGCCTGCATCGCTCCCGGCTCAATTATCATTTCCGATATGTGGGCATCATACCAAGGCATTGAATCGATGATTGGCATGAGTTATACTCATCAAACGGTTAATCATACCGAAAACTTTGTGGATCCAACGACTGGAGCTCACACACAAACCATCGAATCTCTCTGGCACATTTACAAGATGCAGAATAAGCGCCAATGCGGCACACACCGATCTTTAGTGGACAGCTACCTGTGTGAGTTCGTTTGGAGGCAAAGACACCGAAAAATGGACCTTCTCATGCAAATTATTAATGACTTGTTTCAATTTCACCTTCTTCATTAGAGAGTAAAAGTTCAAGTTCCATATCCTCCCTTTTCATAATCTTTTTTGGGTGGCGGGGCTTAACTTTTCTCGGGGCTTAACTGGAAAAGATCCCTTAATTCAAGCTACACCACGCCACAGGGCCACTTCGCGTTGCAATGAGTGTGCACTGAACTTTGGACTTGAGGAAAAGTCAAAACGACTCTAAGTTAACCGATCGATAGCAACCATGTAGCGGACGGGTTGGAACAATATCAGACAGGCATAAAGTACGATGCAGTGCATCATTACCGGGATTACCGTGGCAGGAGTATGATGTAGCTTGGACAGGCCAAACTTGCCTGAGCAAGAATTGTTCATTAGGTGCTTAGTCTTATTCCAGATAATGACAAAATGTTACTGGCAACGCTGTTGTAGACTGAAAGCTAGCCTCCAACAACCCACCTTAGAAAAAGGGCAGTCCTTTCAATTAGGTCTTGCATAGTAGAAAACTAACGTGTGGCGAATCGAGTCTTGACAAGTTATGACACCTAATGTCTATTGGCTTTCGCATAGCCTATTCGCCTGTCAATGTTTTGATGGCAGTTGCAGGAAACAAGTGGGGAGACGCTGCCTACTTTATTACAGATTGACCATGACAGGACCGAAAAATGTCTCCACTGCCGCAAATGAGCCTGCGGTTTCTCTAGTACTATTCAGGATTATCATGAAACGACCCGTTTGCACTTCACTGTATGTACTCATTATTAAGGCAACACTAAGCTGTCTCTCGACGGTCAAAACTCAGCTCCTTTTTCCTATTATTAGGTGTATTCTAGCGTTCCATCGCTGAAACAGTGATTCACTCATTATAGGATAGTTGCCCTGTGCCTATGCTTATCCGGCAAATCTAACCGATGTCCGAACAGAGAATTTGGTCTGTCTGTCCACAATCAGGTGCCCAGCTTCCGTAATGCATATCGTTGACCTATGAGCTACCAGTTATCAGGACCCGCATCTTAGGGAAGAGAAAATTCCTGCCCGTGGTAAACAAGTGTGCGCTTTGCGCTTAAATACATGGCTCCGATTGGATAGCCCGACGAATATTGCAACTTGCGACCTTTGTAGAGACGCGAGTCGTGTTGAATCAGCTTGATTTCATACGAATTTCGGTCCACATTTATCAGATGTGATGAATTGCTTCCTATAAAATTCGAGTCACGCTTGTAATGAGTACGCAGACAAAACTGATTGTAATACAGTAACTTAGTTGGCCGCTTATGTTTAGTACATCTGCCGCCTGCAGAGGGTGCTACCCGGTTCTCTCAACAGTTGTAACCAGCAGGTCAGTGGATACTGTAGGTCGTTGTTCACATCTGCTAAATTAGACCCAATGGTCGTTGTCTTTCCCCGTAACACAGTTGTCCCAAGCACGAATACGTCGCATTTTGATTGTTGGGTCTAGCCTACCGAATAGTCAGAAGGAATCCGCACTGCTCATGAGTAAAGAAAGTAGAAAGCAGCAATGCAGTGCTGTTCCGGACTGTGAGGTCTCTCTGTCTGAGTCTAGCCGTAATGAACCTCTTCCTTTGTCTTCATCTGCACAAAATACTCCGTCGCAGTTTCAACGTGGCTAGTGCATATATGGAAATTTTGCTCAACTAGAAGCACGCGACTATACAAATCTGGAATGCATCCTAGTTAGATGACAGGTGTTTGTTTTTCCAACAAGAGATTCTCAAGTACGACGCTCCCTATATATTTTATTATGCGTCCGGCTAATTTTATTTGTTGGTTTGAAATAGTTATGAGAACGCTGGCAGATTACTGAGTAAAAAACTGGGACCTCATTAAAATAAGCGCAAGTTGGTATTTAACTGGATACAGAAGGAGGAAAATATATGTTAAGTGGTGCGGATATTTGCTGGTCTTGGCTGTTCCACTTATGCGAGAAGATATATGGGATATCCGAATTCATATTCATACCGTACACGGTGGTTCTACCCCACACAGGAGTCAGAAAAGAACCGGTTGATACCATGTAATATACACATGAAAAAACAAGTACCTTCATTTTCTGAGCCACCTGCAGTACACAGAACGGATTCGACTTTCGTGGTAAAATTTTGCATAATTCACGGAAACCTTGGATTCCCGTAATGCTTAGAGTTTTGCTGCCTCATGAGTCACACTGCATGTAGAGAGTATAATACAGCTACTAGTATGTTAGTAATGACGTCCTACTAGTTGACGTCGTCTAAGTGCTTGATTCCAATTGACGTACTCTTGAATTCCGGGACTCTGGAGCACAGGACGCTCAGTACATAAGGATTTTTCTGTGCATCTATTGATATGACACGGATAGTAATTGTAGTACAAGGGATGTACCGCATGAAACCGGTAGTGCTTGCACTACAAAAACTCCACTTTGCCTCTAGGTTTCCGATCCAGTGGGGAGTGCTGTTTATTTTAAACCTCGGTCCTTCTTGGAATCAACCGTAACCCAACTTTCACTAATACAGGCTTGCTCTTTCTATATACACTCAGTCGGTAGATTGGACAAAGCATTGCGTGTGGTTATTCCAGTCAAAATAAGAACCGCATTGGAAGAACGTGAGCCACGTTTGGTATTGGAACAACAACTAGTTTCCTGTGATATTGGTGTACTTTTGCTTACGGTGTGATCAGCCTTTCTCCTCAAGATTGGAGCAGCACAAACTAAGGAGGTCTGAGTTTCTCACTCCGCCATGCTTACCCCAAATGTGGTGGTTTTGGTGGTCACCATTTCCTCAAACTTGGCTAGTAGATGGTCATAGTTTGGAGATAATAGAAGCACGCGTTTTATCTGTGGAGTTGATGAGCAAACCATGCATAAGCAGAGGGAATCTGGTTTGTTTAATAATTCGGTATGGCTAGCTTTCACTAGAAAAGATTTAGCGTGTAAGATCTCGCAAACCATCGCGACACGGAACGCCTACTTGCACAAGGTTGGCACATAATACACATAATAATACACACACATATACACATAAAAATACACATAGGTTCACTAGGCATCATGCTCGTCGCACAAATGTTACGAATCATTAGGATGACTTACCCTTGATGGTTAGCAGGTTTTGTCATGATGCTGAACTTGCTATCAGCGTCACAGCTGTCACCTTGCACCAGTGTGATTATAACCATCCCGTCTGACGTGCTGCTCAATTGTCTCAGCGTGCCCCTGAGGTACACCTCACGAGGGTTTGGTAGAGCAGTTTTGTTAAAGTTGTCGAAAGAGCTAGTTAAACTAGGAGAATAATACCTAACAGTGTGACTTCCAAACAATCTTAGCCTTGAACGAGTAAGAGTTAGTTCGAAAGCCGTTGCAATTCTCTATCGAGTGAGAACAAACTATGTCTCCGATGTTCGGAGATACGTGGTTCTCGGTGAAACATTGCCCGGAAGTTACAGTTCATCGTAAATGTAGGATACGCTGTAGTGTACGTGAGAAATTGATTTCACGAGATAGAGCTTGCAAAAGCAAGGCGAAGAAGCATTGCTCCAGTGGCGTGCGACAAAACTGCTGCTGAGAAAGAGTGAAAAAATCCATAGTGCACAAATACGCGACGGACACCAACCTTTCAGACTCACGGATTGCGAACGCAATCACCCCATCTAAGAAGTTAAACGTGCGCCAGTTTTGCAGTCCTAATTCTGGAACTTATACGCCTTGAGTTTTCTCATGCAGGGTAAGGCTGTTTGTTGGAATGCGACAAATAAACGTTAACATATCACATCTGAGGCAAATGACATTTGTCACAGATGACACCACGTTGCAAGAGTTGAAAGACATTTTTAAATAAGTGGAAAATTCCCATTTCATTATCAATAACAATAGACTGAAGGTGAACAATTGTTTTCGATGATTCATCTTCAGACCTGTACAATCATATGGGTGAAATAGCAATGGGCAATTACAAGTGGATTAACGATCAGTTCAAATGAGATTGATCACGTGTCGACTAAAGGCATGAACCAGTAACAAACAGCAAACTAGAGCTGAGCTACGGTTGCACAATTGCAGTTGCTCTCCGAAGGATCCGTTTTCGATGGCCAAGGTAACTTAACAGCTTCGATCAGCTTCTTTTGTGCACACAAAAGCGGTTGATACAACCCAACTGTAAGTTCCAAGTGCAACGTAAAAGAAGGCTTTTCAAGTCACGCAACGGTATGCATATACTTGCTTTTGTTTCTTCTATGTAGGAACAAAGGTAATCGATCGTCTCGAAAAGTGGCACGTTGGTGAAAAGTGATACAACATCCAAGGAAAACATTACTTTCTTATCGATGTTACGATCTTTGATACTTTCGATGAAATGAAAAGTGTCACGAAGGCTGTAGTGTGTAAGTCACTGTCTTACTGGCTCTAGAATTAGCACAAGCCATTGGGCGTTGGCATGATAGGGTGAGTTAACCATTGATAAGATCGGGCGAAGCGGGACACCTGTCTTATGAATTGTTGGTAACCCATATATATATATATATATATATATATATATATATATTATACATAATCTGTGTTACAGATAATGTCCCATCGGAATCATGGCTGAATAGGAAAACAATATGATTAATAAGAAAAGAGCAACAACAGATGCTTTTTTGTCTATTTTACCACTCACAGTTTTTGAAATTTTTTTAAGGTTGTTCTTTTTAGGAGGAAGAAGAAGGTACACCGCAACAAACTGATGCACACGTCCGCCATTGACATCGATCTTGAGCCATAACTTCCAAGGTCTTCAACCATCAAGTATCCTCATCTCTCGAACCCCAACCAGGTAGTGGACAACAACCGGCCGAGGCCAACTGTTTCGTCAACTTTTTCATGTGGCTTCTCCATGTTGTAGGCTGTCCACCAGACCGTCTATTCCAGCCCTGTCCAGCAAGTGCAAACAACGCACGACGGGGGTAACGCTGGACAGGCATACGCAATACGTGTTCCAACGACCGCAGTTGATGCAGTGAGATGAACTCCTCGAGCGAGTGGCTTCCACGTCCCAAGACACGTTGTCTAACTTCCAAATTGCTTACGTGGTGCTGCCACCACACACAGGCAATGGACCGCAGACAGCGTTGCTCGAAGGCGGATAGCCTGCGCAAGTCATCTTTACGAATGGGCCAGGTCTCGCATCCGTATAACAGTACAGCACGAAAAGTTGCACAATAGACCCTCCCTTTAATGGAGAGACGAATGTCGTGCGACGCTACAAGTGCCTCAGTCTAGAAAAGGCGAGGCCTGCTGTCGAGATGCGCATCGAAATCTCGTCTCCGACAGCCCCGCCAGCAGTGATGCAAATTCCCCAGTAGACGAAGCTCTCCACAACCTCTAGTGTCTCACCAGCAAGCGTGAGTGCAGGCAGAGGAATCTGCCAGTCTTGAAGGAGAGCCTTGCATTTGGGTAGCGAAAAGTACATACCGTACTTTGATGCTTCAATTGCCAAGCGGTTTAATGCAAGTTGGACGACGTGTGGATCGTCACCCAGCAAGACGATATCATCAGCATAATCCAAATCAACAACTCGACTACCTGGGAGGAGTTCAACGCCAGCGTTCAACGAATCGTTCAGAGTGTGCTTCAGGACATCCTCAATAGCAAAGTTGAATAGGAACGGAGAGATAGGGCATCCTTATCGAACTCCACTGGAGACCACAAAGGTAGGCGAAAGCATGCCATAAGCCCTAACCCTTCCCGAGGTCAGATTATATAGAGCGCGCAGTATGGAGACGAACTTCTCGGAAACTCCGTTTCTCAGAAGGCAATGCCACAGTACTGTACGATCGACAAAATCGAGGGCTGCACGGATATCCAAGAACACAGCAATTGTTGGCTTCTGATACACATGGCGGAGCTCGAGGATCTGGCGAAATGTGAAGATTTGATCGATACAGCCGCAACCAGGGCGAAACCCAGCTTGTTCTTCTCGTTGCAACGATTCGCTTGTACGGGGACAGCTTGCGAAGTATGAAGGACACCAGCAGCTTGCAAACGACAGAGAATAAGCTTATACCTCTGTAGTTGGAGCAGATGATGCGCAGGCTCTTTTTAAAGATGGCGACAACTATCGATCCACCCCAAGATGATAGAACTTCCTCTTCCCCATAAAGCCTGCGGACATTCGTGCCACTCGGCTTCAGGCTATCATAAAGTGTATTTGATATATGTCCATTATTCCGAAGTTCTTCCAAGCTTTTAATAATCTGGTTTTCAATCTTCTCTGTCTGGTCCTTTTCTCCAATCATTCGGGAAAATTTTGATTTGTCACTCAGAACCTTTTCGAGCTTGTTTATATAGTCTTCTTTATCTAACAGAACGACTCCGGTACCCTTGTCCGCTTTGTTCAGAACGATCTTACCATTGCGTCGTAAATCCTTCAGCGCGTCAAGGTGCTTGCGTGTCAGTGGACCGTTAATGTGGATATGGCACTTGCGATACTGGTAGCAGGTGTTCACTAGAGAACACTTAGAGCGTTCCAGGTCTTCATTTGACTTAGCTACTAGCCCTTTTGTTTGGCCAAACAGGCTCTCAAACTGTAACTCATAGTGAAGCTGATTGTATCTGTGTTTGGGAGCGCAAAACATTGGACCAAGTGATAGAACTTCCATTAAAGTGGAGTTCAATTTCATACTTGAAAAATTGTGCACGTACCTCTCAGGTCTATTAGGGAAAGTGGATTGCGACTTATGCTGATTCAACGTTTTTGTTAGAGCCAAACGCCTTTGTCGTACGCGGTTTGCGGTGATAGACTGAACGTAATCCAGGAATGATTGTTTCATTTCCAACACAGGTTTTTAATTGAGGCGCAAACCTTCGCGTATCGTTATACCTGTGCGAATAAACATTTTTACATATTCTGTAAAATTAGCGCCATGTTTAATGCTACTAAACGTCGTTCAAGTAAATATGAAACGCTAAATAACCACAACACCTCCTTGTATTTCTCTACCAGTAACTGCTTTAGGGAGTGAAAATCGTTTTCTGTTTCAAAGCTTGCTTCTTATTCGAGAGATAGGTTTAAGACCGAGTCAGTAGTGATTCCCTAATATCCGCAATTTGTGTCTTGTTTAACAAACTAATGAGGGGAACTCGGTTGATTTCTTTACGCATTTCGAGATATATGTGTACAACTGAATTCCAAGATCAGCAGCCATTGTTATTTGGTTAGGGTCTTTTGGACTGTATGTCACAAATTTGTCAGGCTGTACAAAGTCATATTCGATAATGATGAGATTTTCCAAGAAGAATGGCCAATCATTTCGTTCCTAACC
>CALYDF020004763.1:0-15341 GCA_944474145.2 Dicrocoelium dendriticum | reverse complement strand
CACACAGACTGTGAATGAAGCATCAGAAACCTGTTGATCCGGATTCGCAGAGGAATCCGGGTAACTGCCCGAAAATTTACAACACGGAGATTTGTTTCTCCATCGTCCCTGCGTCGTTTTAGTTCAATCATCGCGGACTTGTTTCTCTCTGTCTGCTGTGTCTAAGTCAACGTGCACGTGGATCTTTAGACCTTTCCGCCTATTAAGGTGGGACAATATTAACTTAGGACTTGCCTCTTCAACAAGTCACCCTCATAGGTCGACTTTTGCCCTCAATTCTCTTTCCGAGACGAGCGATCTGTTTCACTTTGAACCCACCCTCATCCACATCGAGCAGTCTATCAATCAGAGTTTGCAAAAACTCGAAATCATGCTCATAGCGCGCCTGAGGATTGGAATCACATGATTCAGGTGCGTGAAAGCCATGAAGCTGCGGCGCCTCAGGTCGCTGGACATTCTTCTTGGTTTCTTTGGTAGTTGCATTTTCCATTCGTTATCACCAATTTGCTTATTGCAAATTAGAGCTTTAGTGTCAACTGAAGAGATCGTAGACCTTGAAGGCGAGCCTGCCGGAGCGCTGGCACTTTGCTCCAAGGATTGATTCGCTGTTGTACTAAACGCTGGCTGTTTCTCTGATTGTGGTGCAGGATAAAACGAGCTGCGCGTTTTAGCGCACTTCGCTCTACTGATCCGCTTGTCAGGCTTTTCAGCCCCATTCTGCCAAAGTTTAGACTGACATTGCTTACAAATGCTCTTCAAAAAATCGTGCTGGATCCCTTGAATTACGCGGAATTGATCTACAGACAGACCAATGCACAAAATATGAAATTTTGCGCTGCATAAACTGCATGTAATTGCATTTGCGCGATGTCCAACGACTTTGGAGCAAATACCACAAGGTGTCTGCTTTGCCATTTCAAAAATAGGCACCGATCAATACGAGTAAATCAGCGTAATGTAGAATCACAGAAATTATAATAAACTAGTACAGGTAGTTATGATGAATTAAATCCAAATAACTAATGTGAGTGAATTACACCAATATTTATAACATAAAACGACTTTAACAATGAAAGGAGTGAGATAAACTGGCCAGACGAGGACACGAGCAAAATACGATCAGGACGGACGAGAATCAATGCAGAGTAGAACGACAGAATTACTGCCGAAAAGGTTTACAATTTATTACTGGATAATTCAGAATCACAAATAATACCGAATTAAACGATTTAAGACAAAAAAATACGACATATGACACAGAAAACCTGAACAAACTGGCCTGGGAGCGGAGCGATAATCTAGAAGTTCTGCGGAGGTGGCTGGGATCCAACTTTTAGTTCTGCAACGAACAAGATTCCAACTGAGTAAACCAGCTGAAAACATACTCTGTTGCAATCGCGACAAATGCTGATCAACGTCCCTAGGAGGTAGAAGTGAGGTTCTCATGAAGTTGCTTTTGATATTCGGATTGCACGGCGGGGCCTTCCATTTTACCAGTGTTAAGTCAAGTTTATCTAATCCTAGGCGAGCCGCCGAAACACATGCAAATTGACGCACGTACTAGCTCGTGATCAAATTCCACGCATGTTGGCCAGTAGGTCCTGCAGTCCCAAATACTGCCACGCCAACAATGACTTATGACGATGTGACCAATCTTTGGACAACGTTGAGGGGATTATGGAGCGTTTCAACTAGCATAGGGTGGCGAAAGTTCGTGCTAGAAAGGTAAAGTTGGCCGACAGCACACAAATTGAGTACTTTCTCCATTGTCTGAGCGCACGTCGTCGTATCTATGCGGGGCTCCCAGCTAGCGTTCACTTGGTAACAAACGACCAACACGCGGGTTGAAATCCCCGCCATAATAATGATGTCTGTTTTGGTGACCTTAAACACATCATTAAGGTTCTGATAACATTGGTCTTTGACGGTATCCAGGCTACAGTCAGTGGGAGCATAGGCGGAGAGTATAAAAAGAACACGTTTTTTTCTTGACGCCTGTTAACTGTTGTGGTTGCCGCTGAATGTACGGCTAACCTGCCTGGATCTGCTGTGCCGCTTCCAACCAGTTCAACCTCTGTAACATTAACCTTGCACGAGCCATAGAGCCTGACAGCAAATAGGCGACTGTTGATCGGAGTTCTTTCTAGAAGGGCGGCTTCGGCTCTATAACTAAGAGCGACAAGACCAGCTTGCCCAGAAGTGCTAGCTTCGGCGTCTCCAGAATGTCGAGGGTGAAAACGGGTGAATTGGTGATGACATTGGGTAGAGTGCTGAAATCGTGTTACGGACAAACAACAGATAGCAATTGCAAGAGTTCCTAGAGTGCGAGCAAGACCGACTTGTTGCCCACTCTGTTTTAAGCTACGCACATTTAACGCCGCCAAGTTAAACTGTCTTCGGTTGCAGAAGTGGAGAAGGAAGAATCCGGGTCTGTTCAATCCCGGTTTGGCGCTGTGTAATTATGTTAGAGCATGGTGTGGCAACACTGATATCTGGGGAAGCAATGCCGTTCATCATTGATTGGTCAGACAAAAACTGCGAAGGATTGCTACACGAGGTGAGTAGACAAGCGAGTAGCGTGTGATGGAAGAATGTTTGCAGTAGTAGCATGAGAGCAAAAGCATCAGTAGAGTGAAGAGTGCAGTTCAGTTCCATGGTTCCTCAGTAGGCGAGATACTACCCGGTTGCCTAGGCCAAAGTAGGGTGTCTTAGGGGGCCGCCACCCCGATCCTTTGGCTCAGTAGTCTAACTGCAAGGCAGCTGGGCGAATTCATGGAATCGCGCCCATCGAGAGCCGGTGACCGCTTACTCAGTTCATACGCCTTTCGTTGGTCAAGTACCAAACAGGGGCCCAATCCTCCTCACAATGACAGCATATAGCAGCTGAAGTACAATGCTCCACTAGAGTAAAGCAAGGGGCAGTGACTTCCTTTAGTGGCGAGTCATATCTACCACATCGCAGTGCTTTTAAACAGACATGTTTTTTTTATCGGGAGGCGAAAACCCACCACGTCCTGGAACACTGCCGCCGAACCATTCGCTGGAACGGAAAAAATCCCGAATCACCCAGCTGGTACCATGTTGTTTGGCAAGCCTTAATCTGGTGCGATGGTTTGCGTGCCTCAACGATCTATTGAGTTACGCTGAGAGGTGCTACTTGCACCTTCAGGGCCACTCATACCAGCTTGGTCAAAAGTTGAAGGCTAGATAACCAATCTCTGGCCCTTTAGGATCAGAGTTGGAATGATGGTGGTTGCTTTGGACCTAAAACGTCGTCTGTAGCGTAGTGCCAAAATTCCACTGCAATGCGGTCAGCTTTTTTGAAGCAAAAGCTTCGGTTGAGTACCCTCATCATCATCAATACACGTTCGCTGTGGGTGCAAAATACACCTCAGCTAATGTACCGCAATACACAAGGCGGTAAGCCGTTAAGCAATGTAGATTTAAAAGCTATAGAAAACTAACTTAATGCTAATACCAAATTTACAATCGTTGTTGGAGTAGAAGCCAAAGGGAAGAAGAGGGACAAAGAGACAACACACACCATATCAGATAGTGTATCCAAACGAATGTGTTCATCATCCTTCAGTACCCAGCTTGACAGTCGAGACACACCAACCGACGCCACCTTGTGTGGAATTTCGTTCCTCTTGACCAAGTCACCGCTTGTCCTCCCCTCCTCTTCTTCCATCCACACCCTCGGCGCATAGACAATGCACGTCGCGGGAGTCGGTGGGCTAGCATGCGCAACACGTGGCCCAGCCATTGGAGCCTGGTGCGTGATATAACGGTGCTGAGCGGTTCACTCGCTCTCCCTGCATCATATACGCGGCGCCGAACACGCTCATTGCTGTTGTGGTGCTCTCACCAGAGAGGAGCTAAGCTGCCAAGTCAGCGATGGTCGAATGCAGCTAGCCATTTTATGTCTGTCGATTTGATTGGCCAGGTTTCGCAACCGTACGGGAGGGTTGAACGCACGGCTGCATTGTAAACTGCAATTCAGAGCGGGCGTTATTTTACGCCGGCGCCACAGATAGCAGCAATTAGCAAAAGCTTATCGAGCTTTTTCTACGCGGTTTACGATCTCTTCTTCCGTTTCACTGACGCTAATATAGCTGCCTATATACTTGAATTTCTCGACTTCTAGATGATCACAACCCAGGATCAGTGCAGTAGTGGCTCCCTGCCAATCTTGCAGAACTTTTCACCTTGATGGTGCGAAGCATATCCGGCAGCGACTAACAGCCAGAGTTAATTTCTCTAGTGCAACTTGGCACGCTCATGAGCTGTCACAGATTAGGGCAATGTCGTTGGCTTACTCTAAGTCAAGAAGTCGTTCACCAGGGAGCAGCTCCACACCTAAGTCGTGCCCGGCGAACGCCATTTCCATGACTTCGTCAGTGGCGAAGTTAAAGAGAACCATCATCGTTCTCCCGTCTAGGAATGCGCAACTTGACGGTATCTTACCCAGGCAATACGATGCATTTATCTTCAAACAATTCCCTGATGCTCTTGCCGCCGCAGAGGACAATTAACGACGCGCTATCTGTTGCATCGAGTAGGATGCATAAGGTTTTGTATGTTACTACTCACACCCTCCCGTCTTCTTATTCGCTTTCTTGCTCTTTTTCGTCCTTATTGACCAGCTCAAATTTCGCTCTTATTCTTCCATCCTATCTTGCTTTGATAGACATTTGTTTTCTAGTTGCAACACTCGCAATCGCAGTGCGTCGCTCTAGCCTAGTCAACTAGTCAATCTTCAACCAAGCTGACATCCTCACTTCATCCACTCCTATTTGGAGCCCTCCATCCACACTGAGACTGGCATGCCTCAACCCGCGCACTTTGCTGCAGCTTGGCCAACAAGCAGCACTTTCTCTCACACAAGAAACCCTATCGATCGAAATCCGTTGTTTCTCACAAACCCGCCTGCAAGGTTCGAACTCTGTGTTTTCCTGCAACCCCCCCCCCCACCTCACGTGTGCTATTGGCGGCACTTTCTCATTACTTTTGTCAAGAGATGATGCAGCTTCAGATACCGGTCAAGCTGGTGTGGGCATTACTTTGAATCCCCGGGCTGTATCTACCCTGATCTGTTAGATCCCAGTCAACAGCTGGGTGTTCGCCATCATAGTGGCTGGCCCGTTCCAAGCTTCGAAGTTGCGCGGGACAAGTGGTTCCTGTTTGTCAGTGCTGCCTGCACTTCCACAAGCTGTAGTACTGACTGTGAAAAATTAGTTCTATCACCAAATGAACGAGCTCCTTCGTCTCAAAGAGAGCCCGGATACTGTGATGCTTGTTGGCGATCTGAACGTCCAAATTGGAAAATTGTCGATTGACGAGCTGCATCTGTGCGGGCAACACGGTGCAGGTTTCAGTAATGATAACGGTTAGCAGTTGCTACACTTGTGTACATTTAATTGTCTATTTCACAGAAGTACTTACTTCCGACACAGCACCCGCAAAGAAGTAACATGGTGGCCACCAGCCATGGACACAAATCGATCACACCGCCACCAGTTACTCTTGAATACTTGCCAACTGGAATGCGGATTAAGTAATCGCTCACTGAGCAGACTTCAACGTCACTGGTCGCATATCCGCAAGACGTTATTAGCAGCAGGCATGTCTTCATATGGCAAATCAAATCGTTAGCCTGAACATAGGATCTCTATGCAGTCTTGAACTTTCAGACGTTCGCCGGCATTTTGGTTAGAAGCAAACAATACGAGATTTGCAAAAACAGTGCGAAACTAATAATTAGTAATCACCTTAGCAGCTTACATGCCACCTCGATTAGTAACGACTTGCAAAAGAAGTAGTTGCTCTGTGGGTCAGCCCTGTCCTCTACACGTTCATGACAGTGCAAGATGAGCTGTGCAATATCGCAGTTACATATCAGTCATGTCGGTCTGCTGCCGTCACCCATGGTTGAGTGCCATAAGTCGCTGGCTCGTAAGAGTAAGGTCGTGGTTTCGAATCCGGTAGGATTCGAAAAGTGCGCGCTATTGACGAGTTCCAATAGGATGAAGAGGCCGTCTAGCGCTTTCCTGGATCTGTGGTGGCTGTCTGCCTGTGTCTAGTTGCGACGAATCTTCACAGAACCCAATAAATCCCCTACTACTCACTAATAGCCAATGGGAATGACCTATCCTGAAGCCCTTCAGTAAACGCACTACGTGAGCAACCACCAGACAACTTTTCGCGCATCTAGTAGTTGCTGGAATTCAAGAACTTTCAGTCAGGGCATTCTCCCATGAACTATTTATTTTGACCCTATATTTTGTCTGTATCTACTGTGTTCCAGTCCATACAAATTCTGCCAGAGGCCCTTGTCTTATTTGAGAAAAATGGCATCAGCAGTACGCCGGTATGCAGTACCGACGCTTCGCTGCAATGCAACCACCACCGGTCGCACGTGGGCTAAGGATACTGTGAAGGTTGTCCTGCTCCTACGCAGGCTCGAACCCGCACCGTCGGATTTGGGAAGTGGCTGGACCGTGACCCGAGTAGCTGCATCGGTTATCCGTACTGTATCTGTACAGTATCTTTTGGCGACCCACCGTTGTCGTGTTCTTTTATATCAAAGGTGCCTTCGTTTCATTGAAACGACGTGCGCTTTAGGACTGTCTACTCAAGAAAGGTGTACCGGAGAAATATCAGAGGAGCGCTGTACGCGCATACTTCGGGCGGACTGAGGGTTTATGACAAACTGTCGCCGCCTTTGAGTATCTCCAGCGTCATGAGACAAAATTGGTCGCTGTCACCTTTCTTTAACCTCGCCATTGACGAAGTCATGAAAGCGTTGTTCATTGGGCACAACCTACAGGGTGTGAAGCTGTTTCCAGGTGACGGACTTATTGACTTGGAGCATGCCGACGATACAGCCCTAATCTGTGACAGATCCCAAATATGCCTAGCAGCACTGGATAAATTAGCTCTGGCGATCAGTCGTTTCGGGCTGTGCTTTGCATCATCGAAATGCTAAGTCCTCCTTCAGGATTGACAGAGACCCAACCCTACGCTGACCCAAAAATTCTATTACATTAGCAGCTGTATTAGCTTTATTTGTATAGAAGATGAGGTCCAAAACCATATAGCAAAAGTCGAGGTGCTTTTGCCAACCTGTGGCACCATCGCGACATCACTCTCGCCCTGAAGAGCAGAGTTCACAATACAGTCGTGTTCAATCTTCCTGTACGGTTATGAAACCTGGCCTATCAGATCAACAGACTAAATGTAGCCTGTTGCGTTCCATCAGCGGTGCCTTCGCAGCTTAGCTCGTGTCTGGTGCAAGCACCGCGTGAGCAATGAGCATGTTCGGTGCCGCGTATTTGATGCAGGAAGAGCGAATGAACCTCTCAGCACCGTTATATCACGCACCAGGCTCCAATGGCTGGGCCACGTGTTGCGCATGCTAGCCCACCGACTCCCGCGACTTGCTTTGTCTGCGCGCCGGGGGTGTGGATGAAAGGAGGGTGGACAAGCGATGACTTGGTCAAGGGGGACGAACTTAGCGTCTTTTGGTGTGTCCCGACTGCCAAGCTGCGTACCAGATGATAATGAACACGTTTGGTTGGATACACTTGCCTACGTGGCATTTGTGTTGTAAGTATTTTTGTCCATCTTATTCCTTCTTTCTTCAACAATAGCATCAGCGGTACGCACTGCCGGCGCCTCGCTTCCGCACAACCACCAACAGTCACACGTGGGCTAAGGATACTGCTTAGTTCTCCGGGTCTGTACGCCCCCGTGTTACAAAGCAGCTTTGTGATCGTTAAGGCTACGGGCTGGCTTCTCCAATTGTGATGTCACACTGCATAGATAATATAACACTTAGTATTATATTACGCTTCTTCGTTTTTTTATTCTGTACTTTTTAGTATCTCGCTCTTCGTATGTCTTACCAGTTGCATCACGACACAGTTTGCTGTGTTTCTCACATTCGGCTAATGTGTAATGATGATGACCATATGATCTCCTTTTTACTTTGCCGGTGGAACGACTAACCTTTGTAAGCTACATACTACTTGCTTTTCTGTTTCATAATACTCGTTCATGCGGATTTCGGCATGCAATATCCACTGGGACCGTGATCAGTCTCGAATTGAACTACAACTGTTTTGATCACTCAGACCCTTTACTTATTAGATGTTCCACTCTTCAATCGCTGCCTTCCACCCCTAATGAATTACATCCTACAACCCCTCGTTTCCCATGTCAAAGCTGCACGCAGTCCATTTATTCCTGCTATGTTATTAAGCTACCTTTTATTGAATTCCTCTCACAGCTGTTGCCACTTTTTTGTTACTTTTAATCTTTCTAGCACTTTCTAATCGTGGTTAGGTGCCACCGACAGTAATCACTGCGATATACACGGGATTCAGCTGCCGCTACAGGCTTATCTCAAAGTCTGTTTGACTTCAATGATACATTGGCCTATGTGCCCGTAACAAGTAACCCGATGCGTCACCAGTTTCTCCCATTTTGTTATTAGCCCTTTTCTTCTTGATTCTTAAAACTGTTGCACGGTTGACGCCCTACGTCTGTCTTTCTGGTGACAACTGTATTTAGTGCGAATAGGCGTGATGTCGCTGGAGGTATATCCACTTTGATTTTATTTCTCGTTACGACCACATTATCTAATCCGTGTCTACCCAGGCATTTCCGCATGACTTCGGTCTTCGGGTCCTGTTTATCAAACCTCGCGCACAACTACTTATGCTTGCAAGAATTCCTGCCTCATTTCATGTTTTGGTGGCCTCTTCGAGTTACTGCGCTCACTGTCATTTCCATTTTATTATGCGTTTTAAACCGTACTCTATCAATTTGGCCTTCTTTCCGTCTTATGCAGTCCACTCATCAAACGTCGCATTCGTTTCGTCCTCCTTCTCCATCTTTCGCTATGGGTGCTTATGTTCATCCGACTACTACCCGAATTGTGTTTACGGATCGGTTTCAAGACAAGATTATTGGTCGAAAAGGTACGTGCTAGTTGTTTACATCACTTAAAATTTCTAGTGGCCATTCCCTCAGGCTAACTTGTGGGAGTATGTTTGGTGCTTTGGAAGTCTGATTCCCACCGTCTTCGGTTATTTGTCGCTGAACAAAAATCGATCTGGTCTGATGCGCATTGCCATCACTGGGACAGTGGTCTTTGGTCTTGGATCGATCGTTGTGGGATGCTTTCAGAACGCACCGGAACTGTTAGAGTACTACAATACGCGAAGACCCCGGCATTTGTTCCACGGTTTCCCTCTCATTGTCCTCATATACATTTTCTTCTCGTTGTGTGTCCAAGTGCATGGGTTTACCGTCTATTTTGGCTATAAACTGTATTCCTTATGGTCGCATGGTGTGCGCAAATTGCGTTGAGCGACTATTTTTATTCAAGTCTATATTACACTACTCGCTGTCTGTCAAGTCGGTCTTCATTCCTCCCACTAGTACACACGTTTTACTATGTAAAACATGCTGCGCGTGCTCCGCTTTTCATCTCAACCCACGCTATCGCAAGCAATTACCCATTGAGCACCGCAGTTAGTCTCTTCCTCATGCTAGGCAGATAGAGCTGGAAGCATACATTGTCAGTGTTCGTCGATCAGACGACTACCCGGTATCTTGGCTACTGTCGTCAGGTCATTTAGCGTATTGACGCGTGCAGTATCATTGTTCCATTCCTGGACTCCTTTGGGTGTTCATCTACTGCGTTTGGAGTTGACTGCGCGTTGAATGATTAACTCTACAATTGCGCTCGATTGGTGGGCCAACAGTAATTCTTTTTAACCTTCATGTTAGTGTATTACTTATATGCATCTGTGTAGGTAGTTGCATTCAATCCTCCGGTTTTTCGTTACTTATCCAGCCTTGCACGGTTCCTCAGAGAATAGAATGTCTTTGTCTCGCCACCATTCCTCTTCGTTCCATCGCAATGCCGTTTTTCAATTTCTTGATTCCTATTAACCAACCATTCCTGAACTCGGTTGCTTTATGAGCCTCATTAAACGAAGTACTCTACTATCCTCTGATCTGCTGCCTTTATTCCACATTCGAGAAAGCAATGCTTTTTACATCGCGTTGGCCCGGATTCAAACTCATCAGCTTCGTAGGTTCAGCTCAGTTACACCACTATGATCCGAACATCGAAGTGTGGTGCATGCAGTTGCCACGGGTTGCGTCAGCAGAGTAATAGGAATTAAAAATGGTTAGGGAAATGAGACCGGGGAAAGTGGATACTATTAATCGCAATGGGATATTAACAGATAGATACCAAAAGCCAAATGCAGGAGCGCCACTATTTTCACAATTGTTTCGTATCTGGTGGACCCTCTAACTACCGACATAATCCATCCACGACAGCGACATACACTGGTTCAACTAGGTCTCGGTTAATATCTTCATTGCTTTAGATGCGCTAAGTGCATCTACGAGCGTACGGCGCTACGCGTCATCCGCTGGCCACGACCCAAAAGATGCCATTTCTACTGCATGCTCCAGGTTTGTCCGTCGGTTGTCTGCTAGGAATTGCACTTCAGAGAAGATTGAAGGGATAGATTCATTTGTGATCATTCCGCTCACTAGGCCGAATTGAAAATAAATATGCGACAACACTGACTGTGATCTTAGACAGTTAGCTCAAGACATGATTTCATACGGTTTTTCGCTGAGCCAAATTTTGCGCCTTGTCTTCAAATGTCCCAAGCCGGTGGTGTTCTTCATTCTTGACTTCCCAACCAGGATGAAGTACGTGACCGACGGGAGCTAAACTGTAACTTGGCGGATTAACATTAACATGTGTTGGGCTGACCACCGAGTGATCTCTCAATGCTGTCTTGTGTGAGCTGATAATGCACTTGGTAGATGCTCGCACAATTTGCGTAGAACGTGACCAAACCATCTCAATTAGCGTACTGAAACGAGGCTGTTGAGATGAAGGATTGTATTGCCAGAGACGCAATTTCGTTTCATACGTGTTGCTCCAGCTACACGTGAGCTGTCCTCAAGCAGCCGTTATTAGAAACTAATGACTGACGCATATCGTTCACAATAATCGAACAGAACTTTCTTCCATGCAATTTCCCTTCACGATCACAGCCGTTGTAGACCATACCCTTTGCCGAGAGTGAAGCGTTCGGACAACACCGCAGATACCTCATATTAGTAAACGCTGATCGGCATTTGGCAATATATATATATATATATATATATATATTTGTAGGATTCACATCCAGATACCCCAGTACGGAGATTGAAAAAGTGGATAACTTTGCCTGAGAAGCTAGATTGTTGCTAATTGGAAAGGGGTTTCTCCTTGTAATGCCAAATGCCGATCAGCGTTCACTAATCTGAGGTATCTGCGGTGTTGTCCGAACGCTTCATTTTCGACAAAGGGTATGGTCTACAACGGCTGTGATCGTGAAGGGCCATTGCATGGAAGAAAGTCCTGTTCGATTATTGTGGACGATATGCGTCAGTCATCAGCTTCTAATAACGGGCTGCTTGAGGACAGCTCACGTGTAGCTGGAGCATCACGTATGCAACGAAATTGCGTCTCTGGCAATACAATCCTTCATCTCAACAGCCCCGTTTCAGTACGCTAATTGATTTAGCGGCGTCCGTATCCGGATTTGCCTATCATTGTGACCTCCACCGGGACAGTCACAGGACGCCTGCGCCTACAGAGGGCCATGGGTGGCTTGCGCTGCACCACCCACAATTCCACCCACACACTCCATATCCAGTGTAAACCCAAAGGAATAAGACCGGGAGGCATGTGAATGGGAGCCACGATTAATCAACGGAGCCGGCCCACACTCCTTCAACAAGCAGCACAGAAGCATTCCAGCCTAATTGGGAAATCATGCACACCAGACGTACACATGGCAGTGGCTGGACCGTAGCCCGTTCCACACAGGATGGAACCACTCTTTGAGCCTAGAACCGTCACGAGGACGGTGCACCCCGTCCCTACCAGAAACGACCAACTGTCTCCCTGAGCCAGTATGGACGAGGTAGCGGGTACTAGACAGGTAGGCACCTTGTCAACATTCACATCAGGCGCAGCCACACCGGGGAGTTCAAGCAACATCTACTTCTGAAACGCAAGATTACTCATCACGCAAGCAAACGTACCACATAAGCCGACTTAGTGGCCTGCCTTAGTAAATCGAATGGGAGCGTACTCATGGTGCTTTTATTCCACCTGCAACAGTGTCTTCTACACCTGAGCAACCACCCTTTATGGTAGTCCACGGAATTCGCATTGATCCAAATTTGACTTGGATTCTCAACACCTGTAATCAGCATGAGTTTGTCATAAACTCACCTTCTTCGTGTCCTGATAATGTTATTTTCGGTTAGCCCGAGTGCCGTTTCCTTGCACTAAGTTGGTTGTACATAAATGATATGAGTATCCTCGTCGAGTTCTTTCGAAATACATATACACATAAATCGGGGTTATCCGTGTCCAATGACAGTTCGAATACAACATATGTACATGCGTTTATCCAAACTGAAGTGTGAGCTGTCACAAACTGGATAGAGACACATTAGTCCTCATGATGAATGGTACGACAAACGTGTATGGGTTTCGTTTGAAGGTCAGGCTAATAACCACTTTCGCAGGCATGAGAATAAGTACCCAATACGAACTGTTGATGTTTTCCTCAACATGTAGACGTGACAGCCTTAAATCTTGGGTATCCATATTTCAAGGAACCCGATATAGCAATAGTGAAGCAACTGCTAGGTAGAAGGATAACTAAACTACTGGTACAGTGAAATAGTGTGCACTTAGGTGTTGCTGTCTACATGTACCGTCTGTTTTGCGTAGCTCATGGGGGAGATCGCACAGCATGTGAATGTCATGAAGTGTCCACTTCTGACTCTCCTTGTCACCCATCGGTTCAGTCATCTGCTACCCGAGGTACGTGCTCGTACTCAAAGAACGATTGATGTGCAACCTTTGATATTGACAGGTGACATCAACTCAGTCCCGCTGCCCACTGTCAAACATGTGACTTTCCAAACAGTGCTCGTATTGTTTTTCAAATGTCCAAGTATTCCAACGTTTGTACATAACCATGTGTACTCTGTTGTCACCATAAGTTATATGATAAAGATCTGTATCGTACGTCTCTGGGTGCAGCCATTTTGTGCCCATAAACCGATTGTCGCTGTGCGCCGATTCCTTTCCGAAGTAATATACTAGCACACTGACGTACTATTCCCGTTACGTTTGACATTTTACTTCGTCTATACAACAGATTGGCTATGTGCAATGCAAGTTCTGATAGACGTCTCTGCGCTTCCGCATTCCATCCTCTTAGTACGTGCGTTTTTATAAGCCCCGGTAAGTTCAGTATGGCTGAGGAACAACTGGAAATATAACTATGCTCCCTCTCATTACTAACCTGCGGAGCGGAATATGAACTGTCGACATCGTGATAATCGCTAGTCGGTTCATTGTGTGGATTGTTCACTCGCCACAGAATTTCCGGGGCAATTTCTCTTCGAATGCATAGTCCAATGTGGTCCCACGAGGGACAATCGTTGAGCATTGTGTTCCAAGTGTCAAACTTTACACCTTATGCGTACTGTAAGCGGGCAAACCATGATAACTTTTTGATTCAAACGTATCCATCGAACTGGAAACATACACAATACTTTTCCACCCCAGCACTGATCCGTATCAAGCCCACAATTCGCTAGAAAACACCGCGCGCACGTCAATTACGAATGAGCTCATGTATGGACTGAGCCATTATTCTGCGATGCACCGGCTCTCTAAGCGTCGTGATACTTAGCATTGAGCAGCTGGTCAGGCTGGGGTTATGTAATCTACAACTCGATTTCAAGGAGCAGAATGTAGATAGCCTAGTCTGATGAGAGATACCATGGAGTTTACATAGGGATGTGAATCACGGCCGAATAATAATAATACGAAGAGAAAGGGGCCGAAGCTCACCGTCTCGGTATGTCACCGTACTAGACTCCACTAAAGAAGATAGCAAGAATAGCATAGCATATGTCATGATGAGTATAACGTTGTAATGGGCAACACGTGAACTTGTCGCAAAATGCATCCGAGTTACATAAGCCTAATAAAGTTAGGTTAGCTGTCGCTCATTCGTTCTAGACATGTGCAATAAAGATACCTCATTGCACCAAGTCAATAGTTAATCATTCTAGAATGAACCTGTACCCAAACGCGACTTACATGTGTGATATAGAATACGGATGACACAAAGAAAATGACGGAGATGGAGTAAGCAACTTTCCAAGTTAGCAGGGAAATGGTGCGATTATGTCCACTGCAGGCTATTCGTGTGAAGGTAAAACCAGAGCCGGTTATGATCGTCTGTTGTCCGAGGTGAGCGAGAATCAACTGGGATGTAGAACCACCAGGCAGTCCGTCATGTGTTAATATTTATTTCCCCCTGGTCATTCGTTCTGACCGCTAGCATATCCCGACCAATTCATCAGTGTCTAGAACACTACCTATGCCCAAGGATTTCGATTGGGATATCACAACGTATTGCCGTTGTTCGGGAATCAACCTTGATGACTTGTCTGTATCTCAGTGCGTTTACCTGAAGGCGTCAGCAGTACAAGGGGGCGTGCTTACAGAGACACTTGAGATGGGATACATTGACCTCAAATTGCAACCCGCAATAAGTCACGGTGTCACACGAGAAGAAATGTAATAGGATGCATCTGTCAAGGGGGAATGTATCGAGACGCGAACAGATGTTAGCGGGATTTGTACTTTAGCCGAATCCCATTTAGACATCGAGCGAGCAGATAATGGTGTTACGCGAGTGAAAATGCCATCAGTCTTCAGGCTGGTTTGGTGCTTATAAGTGTTTCTATATGGCTTCCACTTAGTCATTCAATGTGAGATATCAGTTGACATACCAAAGGTCCCTGGTTCGAGTTACAGTACTGCAGTGTTGCGAACGGACATTTGTTCACACTTGTGCATGGACTACTACAAACTGGATGGAGAGACAATAACCCTCGTGAACCATAACACTACGTACGTGCATGAGTTTGGATTGAATGAAAGAATAACAGCCATATTCCTCTAATTTCGGCAAGTCGCACGTAGACTTATAAGTAACCAATACGACTGTCCTTGGTTAGATAGCGTTTGGATTTTAATCTAAATGGTAGTCTTAAGTTTAGTCAGAAGTGTGGATGTCAACAATAGATTGAGACAGACATGGAAATACAGGAGCAAATGCCGTGAGTATGGTTACTAGGTAGAATGATGCACAACTAAATGTACCGTAAAACAGAGATGATTTATGGTTCCTGTGTATTGTAGATGCTGTCGATAT